>SNQJ01S0048746.1:67463-86730 GCA_010110895.2 Picea sitchensis
AAATATTAAAGCTACTTATAGTGATTCACTTTTATACTTGAAGTGAAATACACTTTACAATTTTAGCATGAACTTTTTCAAAAAAAGGTAACAAAAGAGAGACTTGAACTCAAGACCTCTTACTTAATAAGGTAACTTTTAACAAAATGGTCTAGCAAAACATATTGTAATGTTCAAAAGGAGGATTGTTGTTGTTGTTGTTGTTGACCCAAAAACAAATAATATCAAACCGAAATAAAACCAAAATAAAACTTTGCAGAAATTTAAAAAATGCGTATTCAGACTTTATACCTCTGGATCTGACTGTAATGGTCGTATCTTGGGAAAAGGGAAACCTTTTCGAGTGAAACGAAAAGTGTTCCTGACTGAAACGAGTGCTCTGGACGCAATGGAATAGTCCTCTCAGCCCAAAAATGTACAGAAATGACAGAAAATGGAGATGAGGTAACTCGGATTCATGATCTTGATCTACAACAGGAGCAGGTCTTCAAACAAGCTCTGATACCATGTTCAACAACACAGGTATTCCAACAGAGGATGAACACCTTTAGTAAGCACTCACATAACTAGATCAAATGTCAACACATCGATGTTTTCATGTGGTAAAACCCCTACGGAGAAACATCCACGACCCTAGCCAACACAACCACTTGGAGCAGTTTATTAATGCAAAGAAAGAGATTACAGAGAGATTTTACAAGATATTTTCTCACAACCAATCATTGGCAAATGACTCTCCATGCTCTTTAAATAGAGATCATGGACCAATAGGGTGTTAAGCCATGGATCAATGGTCGTTAAGATCGAGGAGAGTATGAACCGTCAGATCACTCTATGTCGGGAACATATCGTGACCGTCGGATTTCCTAACTACAAATGCATACTAAAGAAACACACTTTTACCTAATGACTCATTAGACCAAGTAGTTCTTAACTAACTCCTAAGTGTCTAAATATCCTAATAGTCCAGATTCAATAAATGCTTCCCCCTCTCCCCCGGGAACTCAATGCAATGGATACCATTGCTTCCTAAGGAGGGAGGATTGATCCAGTTGGATATTAGTGTCCACTCACATATTCCAACTATCTCAAAACAGTTTTCTAGCAACTTACTATTTTAAGCAATTTTTCGGTTCCTAAACTTCTGGGGCCATTTTGAGGGCCTAAAAAATGTTTTTTCACAATTGAGCACCTCAATTGTACTTAAAGGATCTGATTGAGCCCCCATAATTAATCTCCTTGTCTATACCTTTCCAACGAGCTATCGTGCGCCTCAAATAGAGATCATATGCCAAAGTAATGCCCCCGGGAAGTTGATACACCAAACTACCCAAAACGAGGTCCACAAAATTGTTGGCTTTTCATCTTTTGGGGTTAGGGTTTTGGATTTTATTTATGTTAAAAAGGCCTTTAGAGCCTCATTGTAATGCATCTTCTTTTGAATGTGAGTAGACGTCACATCTCTTCTCAGAGATAAGCTATCACCATTCTAGAGAATCTTTCACTCTGTATTTCTACAGTTTTGTACATTTCGCTCATTAATAGAAATTGTGCATTATTGTATCTCTATGTTTATGGTTATATCTTTGATAAATATTTGTTATATTATTGGATATCTGATATATCTATGTACATTTCTTTATTATATTTCCTCTCTCATTTCGTGCTGAAAATAATCCACATCACCTTTTCTAAACAACATCTTTCCTTTCCAAATTCATTCAAGACATATATGTTGCTTGGAGTTCTTATAGCAGTAGCCACCAACTTTCCTGATCCTTTCTTCCTTATCTCACATTTTTCTAAGTCAAACAAAATTTTGTGTCATTGATCACACATTTGACTTACACTTAGAAGATTGTGCTTCATATCTTTGATAAGCAAAAACTTTTTTGCCTTGACATCATTACTTCCAAGATTGACTATGCCTCTTTCTATAATTGTGGCTGAGTTGTCATTTCCAAATGAAATTGATTCATATCATTCATTCTTTAGGGTTAGAAACATGTTCTTGTCACTTGTCATATGCTTTGAGAAACTGTTGTCAACACACCACCCAATTTTCTTGTGTTGATCCTGTAGAGCAAGTGAGAATTATCCAATGTTGAATTGATCCTTCTTTCTTCTCCATATCCTTTATGTTTCATGTTTATGAATATTGATATTATGTTTTGATTCTCTTGAAGGAATAGTCAATCTATAATGTTTGGCCATATGTCCAAACTTGTTGCATTTGTACCATTCTACTTCATTACTCAATGATCCAAAATTGTTGTAGTTTATGTTCTGCATCTCATGAGTCCTTGTTGGATAATACGGTTATTTGAGTAGCCTTCATATTTTATTTTGTTCTTGGCATAGGCACTACATTTTACAACTTTGTAACCAAAATTGTTACATGAATAACATAAACCAAGAAAAATAGTTCGAGACCTAGAGGTGGAAGATCTTATAAATGGTGTTGCTCTTTTGAATTCTTCTTCTTCTTGAGGTATTTCTATTGTTGGATACCATTGATTTTGAATTCTGAATCTTCTAGGTGGTGCAGTTTCTTTGTTCTCTTATTCCTTCTTAGGATAACCTCTGACGATTTTTGCATAGTTTCTTTGTTATATTTCTTGTTCTATTATCTTCGAGCTCGAACCTTTATCAGTATGCATGTGGTTGTATCCTAGTCCGGACCTATCACAATATGACCTTTGACTATTGATGATATCATCCAATATTTTGGTGTAATTTCGCTACATATCTTTCTTTTGAAGATCTTTTCTTAGAGTAACTATTTCTTCTTCCAAGATTTCAATCATCTTCTTCTTTTCTTCTAATTGACTTATGGGTGCTTCTTCAATTCTTTTGTCTTCTTCTACATGGATTTTTAACTTCTTAATCATCTGCTCGACTTCTTCTGAGTTAGAATTTTGAGAACCATCTTTCATATTTAGTTCTTCCTTGAATGACTTGTTCTTCTTTCTTTCTTTCCTTAGTTCGTCTAAGGCACTGATTAATTCTTGTTTGAGATCAACTTCGCCTTCTTCTTTGAAATATTCTTCATCATCTTCTACTTCCATGAAAAGTACTATTTCTGAATCACTGTCACTATCATCATCTTCATCTGATGAGGATCTTTCTTCCTCTGAGTAGAAACTTTTCTTGAACAATTTCCTTTTGTTTCTTCTCTTGTCTCCCTTTTGATTTTTCTTTTTCTTCTTAGCATATTCTTCTTCATCGCTATCTTTATTCTTATCATAAGGACATTTAAAAGAAAAATGACCAATACCACCACAATTAAAAGATTTTAAAGGAAGCATACCTTTGTACTTATCAGTTCCTCTTTTAAACTTTCTCACAAAGTTTGCCATTTCTTCATCTTCCTCTGAATCATCACTACAGGTACAATCTATTTTTTTATTTTTCTTGTTCTTCTTCTTTGCCTGCTTGGATTCCTTGAATGTTGCTTCCTTCATGATGGGATTATCTTTCTCTATCTGCATTTCACAGGCTATGAGTATTCCATGTAGCTCGTCCATGTTCAAACTAGCTAGGTATTCTCTTTCTTCTAGGTTTGAAATCTTCGGATAAAATCTCATTGGTAGAGACCTTAGTACCTTTTGAACAATGATTGGTTCCTTCATCTCTTCTCTAAACCCTTTAATAGCATTCACTATTTCATCAACTCGCAGAAAGTAGGCTGAAATGTCTTCATCTCCCTTCATATTCAATTGTTCAAACTTAGCTCTGAAGGTTTGAATTTTAGCTCCTTTGACTTTGGCATCTTCTTCGTAAATATTTTGAAGCTTATCCCAAAGATCCTTTGCAGACTCACAATTCATAACCTTGACAAATGCCGAATCAACCAGACTACTCAGAATGGTTCCTTTAGCCTTCTAATTGTTCTTGTTGAGTTTCTTTCCATCTTTGGCAGTTGGGGGAGTGGTTTGTGTTGTATATCTCTCTACTACTGACTTCCAGACATCAAATTCATGTGCATGTGAAAAGCTTTTCATCCTTTTTTTTACAAAAGGCATAGTTATGATCATCAAATATTGGTTCTCCAATATTAGTGTATTCCATAATCTCTTTATAGTGGTTAGACTTCTTCTTGAAGGACCTACTCTGATACCAATTGTTGGAATACTGAGAGGGGGAGGGGGTGAATTCATTATTAACACTTTTATTCATTTTAACCATAATATATTCTTCAATAGTATTCAACAGTTTATCATTAGCATTCAACTTATCATCAGTAGTATAAACAACTTCACATCAACAATCACACATCATATACACAGTACACCAAAATTTATGTGGAAACCCAAATAGGAGAAAACCACGGAATGTTTTTCTTATTTATATCAAATAAATACATTCAATAGAAGCACCAACTTCCCAATTCTCCAACTGCAACTGGAAGGAGGCTCCAACCCCCTATTTACAAGCTCTAACTTGAAGGAAGCTCCAACTCCCTGAATTCTCTGGCTCCAACCAAAAGGAGGCTACAACCCCCTAATTCTCAAGCTCCAACCTAAAGAAATATCTAACTCTCTGTGTTCTCCAACACCAACCGGAAGGAGGATACAACCCCCTTTCCTTTCCCCGTCCTTCCACCCTAGAATATAAGTGTAGACCAATTGTCACTACCAAAATTACTTCCATTGATTTAATCAACCTATCACTGTATCCAACCTGTCACTGTCACAATATCCAACCTGTAACCAACCTGTCATTGTCACAATATCCAACTTGTAACCAACCTATCACTATCAACCTGTCACATCAAACTGTAACTGATCATCAAACTATAATTGTCACTGTCTCATCAACCTGTAGTTGATCATCAATTATGCATCAAATGTGTACCAACATATGTACTGTCACATGCATCAACATGTAACATGTCACTGTCCCTGTCACTAATATATCAACCAGATCTATACACATAGATCATATCAAGCATATGTCCAACATCAAGTATCCAAACCATGTACCAAAATGTATCTCAAGCATGTATCATATTATGTACCATAAKATAAKCCTCAAGTATATGTCAATATCACAAAGATGYGCCTCTAAAAATGAACCTTAGCATCCATATACYAAGTATAAWGGATATGTVTCAAGCATGTTTCAATATTACCAAGACATTAACCTCAACCATATGGTACCATGTACCAACAAGGGCCTCTAGGACATGCCTTAGCCATACTATCCAAGATACAAGCCTCAAACAAATACATAAAAGACGTACCTTTACTCATGAGAACCTAAAGCATACCATCTCAGACACTGTAACAACCCTGATGTACCATCAAATCTTGTTGCAACTTAACCAAGCATCCTTCTTCAAAGATTTTCCTCAGATCCATGACCTCTCCTCACTGCAACTCGTGGATGTCTTCACCTTTATTCACTGAGACTTGCAGATGTTCATTCCCTTCTTCACTATAACTCACGGATGTTTGTGCCTTCCTTCACTGCAACTCACGGATGACCTCAGAAAGTCAATCTTCTCTTCGACTTCTCTTTGCTACCTCAGACTTCACTTCTTCAAATTTCGCTACCTCAGATATACCATGAAAATATTTTCCAAAAAACTTGAAAGATAGATAATCATTGAGCTTGTGTATGTGTGCTTGTGAAGGACTTCTTGTGGTGTATTTATACTTTTTCAATATAACTTATTTCCTTAATTTAGGGATTTCTTATTAGAACCACTTTACCCTTTGACTAAGACTTGTAATTTTTTAGGGTCTTCATAACCATTCTTCGGGTCTTCCAAATTCACAAGGCCATAACTCCTCAACCGTGAGGAACCACGTGGTGTGCTACCTATCACCAGAAATAGCATGACGAGGACTATCCATCCATGAGTGTGTTTCCTGAATTTACATTGTCCTCCGTGACCTTTTTCCTCACGCAACTTCGGGTTCCATAACCATACCTTTGGGGCTACCGGTCTTCTTTAAGGGTTGACATCAATGAAAACCAATCTTTCAACACAACATCCCAAAAGTTGGTGGTATCGTAGCAATGGCCTAAGGGGTGTTGCAGTAATGTTCTAGTGTTGCAACAACCCTTTTTCAATACCTATGACATTCTTCTTAGAACAATATCTTAGCACGCTTTCATTAGTGAGCATAAAAGGTTATCTTTCTTTTGATTACACTAGAAAAACCACTTGGAATGTCATTAGTTATGGGGAAATGTACCTAAGAAAAAACACATCGTTGTACTCAAAATTAGGTTGGAAAGATGGGAAAAAGTGGTACAAAATGGAAAAATAAAGGTATCAAAAGGATGGTGTTTCGGACACCCATCGGATATTTATCCCTATGTTTCTTTATTCCTAGACCTGAAAGAGACGCAAACAAACAAAAAAATAAATTGTTGAAATTGAATTGTATATTATGGTATAGTAAATCCCCACCACCAAAAAAAGAATGGTGGTTCATCTAGGGTCAAGGGGATAGAAGGTTTTTAACCAAAGGCCATTCTTCTATCACTTCATTAGCTTACCATTTAGCTGGGCTCACCCAAATATTCCATCCTCAATGATATTCATATTGTGGAATGACCCAAGCCAATGCATCTACAATTTTCCTAGGTGTTTTCTAAAATTTGGTTACATATAATAATACAAAATATCTCTGCACGAGGTTCTTAGAATTGATGTTCTGGTCACTATGTGCCTTCTATCTATATTGTTTTACCCATTGGTGATAACATGATAAGAACTTATCCTCTTCCAGCTAAAGTAGAGTGTCTAATCGTCAGAGTGTTTTTTAGTGGTGAATTTTCACCAATTGGATTTTTTTGGGCATTTTTCTCAAAAAAAAATGAGCCAAAGGGTGATTTTTTGTTTAAAATTTTCCTATTTTTTATATAAAATATTCTTATATTGATAATATTCACCAAATTTTAGAAGGATTAATTGTAAATTGCATTTTTTTTATAGTATTTTCCTACATTATCTACAGGTATGATTTTATCAAACCAAAATATTCACCTAGAACTCTATACATAGATATGATCTTTCATTTCTTTTAATTTTCCTTGCAATCTTTCTTATAGTGTTGTAACATCCAACATCTACGTGGTAATGGAAGCACATATGCCAGGGACTAGATATCACAAAGTTATAACTGCTTGTCATGCACCAACTTGAATGAAACATGCTTTGTGAGCATATTATATGTCACGCGGTATGGAAACAAATCCATCATGATCTTCCCATCCTAGTTATCCCCATTAGTAGCATAGATATTTATCAATCTACACTCCAAAATCTTATTGAATGCCCCCATGGTACCATTTCCCTATGGTTGGTAACAATAGCCTTATCAGGATGGACCATGAATTCTCATACCAACATAGCCATGAGATCCTCAATGAGATGTTTTCTTTAGTTACTTGTTAGGATCTATGGATAGCCAAACCTAGCGACAATATTCTAATAAATAAACTTCTCAATAGTCTCTGCAATGCAGTCCCCTTGTTAGTTTAGCCTCCTCCCATTGATTCAAATAATTTATCATGATGATGATGTAGTAATCCCCTAAGTCACACATAGGAGTGTTGATCAAGCCAATGAAGTCAATGGTCCATTGATCAAATTCCTCCATGGCCACAATTAGTTGAAATGATATCTCATCAAGAGTATAAGGTCAACCAACCAATTGACATATGTCACAGTTCTATTCATATTTTTTGGCACCTGTTAAAAGCTTCATCCACCAAAGTCCATGTTTGAGCACCTCCCTAATAGTTTTCTTTTCACCATAATTACCTCTACTATTTCCCTCGTGCACCTCCCATAATATGGTATACCATTCATGATCTAGGACATACAAACATAAAATAACATCAATGGGAAGCCTATATGGGTGTCCTACAATCAATTGGTAATTCACAAAATGGGAAACCAATTGTATGCATTAGTTTTTACCATGTTTCTCCATCATAGATCTTGAGCTAAGAGCTTAGTAATTTATGTGAAATAGTATATGACTTCTTCAAAGTGCAAAAGATTTKCATTATGCAATACACATTTTTTCCCTAGTCCAAATCCTAAACAAGTGATGGGGTCCCACATTCTCTTTGTCTAGCTTGACAACCATCTAAAAAAAAATCCTAGAATAAAAGCTACCATAGGCATATCCTTTGTCTAATACTAACTTATTCACTAAATATTTCAGCATAGAGTGTCTTGTGAAAAARAYGAAGGCTATGTCCAAGCRAGAATGCTAGAAMTTATMAATGCATAAACCATAGTAGGGATTTATGCTATGTGGTTATATAGTTCTTATCTGCTTTGGATAATTTTACRTTGTAAAAATAGGCTAGGTGGTTAATCGTGCCATTACCTAGTTGATCAAAATAGACTAGGTGATCAATCAYGTCATGAATGCCTATGCATKCTTTATTGATATCAATGGTTAACAATGGCATCTTCCTTTTTAMAAGATAACTTGCTTAAAAATAATAACCTCTCTTTCTTTCCAAGGAAGTTCCTTTAACAAAAATGAAATGGCCATGGGCCTTGCATCTACTCCTAATACTCTTCAACTTCCATGATAGTTCATCTTCCTAAAATTTCCAACTTTTAAGTCAATTGTCACGTTCCCACAATGTGCCTTGCAATCGTGCACCTCTTGAGGGCATGCAAAACCATGACATTTCTTACTAGGCTACTTGGCAACACCAAAGATACTTCATCTAGACTGTACCTCTTCACCTAGAGCATACCCATACTTTGTTCTAGGATATCGGTGAGTCACACTCCTACTCTATTGCAACTCTTGTATACTTAGAAAATTGTTACAACTTTAACACTTAGTCATATTCAAGCATACATCCATGAACATGAGAAGCCAAGAGAACAACAGAGAAATGGACAAGAGAAACATTGATATAGTGCGGGTAGCACAAATTGTGCCTAACACCCATCTAAGTCTTTGTTATTTAGAAATAGTTACAACATGAGCACTACCGGATGGATTTACAGCTTGGTAGAGTCGAATAACTCGCCTCACCTCACCAATATACTCATACACAAATCCATCACCAAGACTCTCTGTTACAACCATCTCCACATCTTCCTATGGTGCACCTCAGATGTTCCTTCAACAATAGACTTGTTGTCTCTTTGTTTCGGCAAACTTCACATATTTCCATTCTATCTCACACATGCCTCCAACAAACCTGTGTTTCCATACTTCCCGAAAATCGGCCCAAGACAAGCTCACCCAAATTTGTCCACTGAATCCACCTCAAGGCAGCACAAATCCTCCCATGTGGAGCGACTTGGCCCCTTGAGGGAGCTCACCCGTCTTCGTCTAAGTCTGCCTCATAATCACAAAGCTCTTCTTGCTCTCCTTGTCTTCCAAGTTGACATCTTGGTTGCGCATCCTTGTACCTTTATAGGCACCAATACTAGCCATCTATCACGTCTCTTTGTCGATGGGTGAGTCGACCCATCGGTTCACCAAGTGGCACATCTTTGCAAGGTTGGGTCAACTCCTCATGTGGGCATGTTTGGGCAGCTTGCTTAGCTGACCCACCAAATGCCTGGTTATGTCGTTTGGTCAACACCCCCATCCATCTAATTGACTCATTGTCTTGGTTGCGTGCACCTCTTAGGTGAGTCGAGTCGACTTGCTTAAGTGCACCCCCCATGCCTTAGTCGATTCGTTTGTTTAGTGGAGCGCTAAAGTCTTTCCCTCAACCCTTTGTCAAACCATCTATCGTCTGACTTGTATCACAAGGCATCTTTGGTGGAGTCACCCCTTGGCGCGTTGCATGCTCAAAGAACCCCAACTCTCCCCATATATGAATACTTTGTTTCTTCAAATGCACTGAGCGTCCTTCCTAGACAATTTCCTTCGTTTCGGTTTGTGGTGGAAGTGTGTGCCCCTGGGCTTGGTGCCCTAGGCCTTACATCAATGACTTTACAAAATAGTATGTGCAACAGATAAGGAACCATGGAGAAAAATTATTAAGTTGAAAAAATGTTTCTTCAAATTATTTCTCTTTTGTAAAAACAACACTTCCCAAATTGGGTTTAATCTTAGCTAATCTAGACTTGATTTCAAACCTTATTTTAATCAAGTCAATGATTGCATTGCTAAGAAACTCTTATTGCTTTGTAGGACTCATGATATAATAGTGAATCACAATATTGTTAATTATCTAGACAATTTATGTGATGGTCCTATTTAGCATAATGTGTTAGTCTAGTCCATCTTTTCTTGAAATTCTTCTAATGAAACAATGTCTCCCTGGTGCATAGATGGAAATTGCTATCATGATGCATGACATCTTTCATGTGTTGTTAGACATGTGAGTAAAAAACATGCTAAAAGAAAATTGTGAAATGAATAAAATAGAGGATGAAAATGATTTTATTTTTATATGCCCAAGCTACATAAACATTTGATCTATAATTTTCTTAGCATTGTAATAACACCAATTTCATTACCTTGTAGCTCCATAAAAATTATTGAAAATTTCATTTCCAAGATATTTTATCATAAAAAACAAATAAATTAATTAAAGTAATTAATTTTACTTTATAAATTTGAATGATAAAAATGATCTCAGTGAACCGTAATCTTCTTCATCGTCATTACATAAAAATGATATTGTTAAAAATAATTTAATGTAATTTATTTTATTTATAAGAATAATCTTCTTCATCGTCATTACATAAAAATGATATTCTTAAAAATAATTTAATGTAATTTATTTTATTTATAAAATAACTTGTTCAAGGTTGAAACGGTAAATACAATTAATATAAGAATTTTATCTTCGAAGAAAAATGATAGTAGTGAAAATTTTAATAAACTTTGTTTTTTAAAATGTAAGTTTAATACAAAACAAAGTATTCAACTAACGGACTTATTATTAAACTTTAAAAAACTAAGTTTACGAAATTTATTTATTTAAAAATAATTAACATTTTTTAATTAAATTTTCTATTTATTAAAAAGGAAGTTATTCAATTTTATTAAGTTTGCTATTGTTTTTTAAATTAAATTAAATGTTGATTTTGTTTTTCTTTTTATTATAGTTATAGAACAAAATCTATTATTGTAAATTATTTGTAATGGATCATCGTAAAGTTTGTCATTTATTTTGGTACTTGTGAAAAATTTGTAGCTATTGACGTTTAGGGTTTATTTTAGGGGTAAGGGCAAGGGTCAATTTTAGAGAATTAGGGTCCAAAACCTTGGAGATGAGGTTCTAAATGGTCGTTTTTGGCGTCAAAATTTTGTGAGGTTAACTCCCAACATCTTCACATTGTTCTACATTTTGAGAGCTTTCCAATAGCATGAAAATCATCTCAATGAAAGTTTTATCCAAAAATTATGCCTCCCACATTATCTTTCATTACTTACACATGTGGCTTTCAAAACTCACACATGTAGAGCTAGTGATATGTTAACTTTCAAGAAGATTCCACACGGTCCAAAACCCTAACATTAATTTGGGAGTTGAGACATACAAAAACTTTAACCCTAACCATATCAAGCTATGTTAAATACTACAAGGGTTCCATATTGAATATTTTTCCATAAAAAAGTACACCATTGAAAGTGAGATATTGAAACATGCAAAGGAGTATAGGCCTCATCTTCTAATTGAGTTTTCATTGTATTGGATTTTCTTATAGTACATTTTATGTTCATTATGTAGATGATGTGTTATTCCTCATCTCTTTCATTTCACTTTCAACTTATTTCAATGATTTTTATATTAAAACTAATAATATTAAATCTGTAATTTACAATAAAAGTAAAAAACTATATATTAAACAATTATAAATATTTAAAAATAAAAAATTACATATTAAACAATTATAAAATATTATAAAATTTGTTGTGATTACCTATTTCAATAAAATATCAATAATAAATTTATTAAAAAAAACCATAAAAACAAATGAAATTATAAAATTTTATTTAAAAGAAACAAAAAAAAACCATAAAATCAAAAAATAAAAATCAAAAACATAAAAACAAATGAAATTATAAAATTTGGGTTCAAAACCTTGGAGAAGAGGCTCTAAATGGTTGTTTTTGGCATCAAAACTTTGTGAGGTTAGCTCCCAACATCTTCACATTGTTCTACATTTTTAGAGCTTTCCAATAGCATGAAAATCATCTCAATGAAAGCTTTATCCAAAAAGTATGCCTCCTACATTATCTTTCATTACTCACACATGTGGCTTTCAAAACTCACACATGTAGAGCTAGTGATATGTTGACTTTCAAGAAGATTTTCCATAAAAAAGTACACCATTGAAAGTAAGATATTGAAACATGCAAAGGAGTATAGGCCTCATCTTCTAATTGAGTTTTCATTATATTGGATTTTCTCATAGTAGATCTTATGTTCATTATGTAGATGATGTGTTATTCCTTATCTCTTTCATTTCACTTTCAACTCATTTCAATGATTTTTATATTAAAACTAATAATATTAAATCTGTAATTTACAATAAAAAGCTATGTTGCATTAGTTTCCTAAACGTGGGAACGCTTGCCAACGTGGATACGAGTGTCCGGAACTAGTAGGAGTTTCTCTCAAATTTACAGGAAACTTGAATTTGGGAGTGGCAATAATATATATTAAAAAAATATAAAAAATATTTTAAATTACAATGATACTTTAGATTACAATGTATAGAGATATTGATACATTTTAAATCTTATTTCAATAAAATTGAAGTTAAATCGATGACAATGTTTCTCTTATTGCAACAACTAAAATATTAAAATTACTAATTTAACTGTGCTAATAATTATATGAATATATTTAACACAATAATGAAACTTTAATATCCATAAATATTCCATTAGAAAATGAGAAATAAAATTGAAAATACATATATACAATTTTAACATCTTTTTAAAATTAAACTTCACATATATAANTTCATTACTCACACATGTGGCTTTCAAAACTCACACATGTAGAGCTAGTGATATGTTGACTTTCAAGAAGATTTTCCATAAAAAAGTACACCATTGAAAGTAAGATATTGAAACATGCAAAGGAGTATAGGCCTCATCTTCTAATTGAGTTTTCATTATATTGGATTTTCTCATAGTAGATCTTATGTTCATTATGTAGATGATGTGTTATTCCTTATCTCTTTCATTTCACTTTCAACTCATTTCAATGATTTTTATATTAAAACTAATAATATTAAATCTGTAATTTACAATAAAAAGCTATGTTGCATTAGTTTCCTAAACGTGGGAACGCTTGCCAACGTGGATACGAGTGTCCGGAACTAGTAGGAGTTTCTCTCAAATTTACAGGAAACTTGAATTTGGGAGTGGCAATAATATATATTAAAAAAATATAAAAAATATTTTAAATTACAATGATACTTTAGATTACAATGTATAGAGATATTGATACATTTTAAATCTTATTTCAATAAAATTGAAGTTAAATCGATGACAATGTTTCTCTTATTGCAACAACTAAAATATTAAAATTACTAATTTAACTGTGCTAATAATTATATGAATATATTTAACACAATAATGAAACTTTAATATCCATAAATATTCCATTAGAAAATGAGAAATAAAATTGAAAATACATATATACAATTTTAACATCTTTTTAAAATTAAACTTCACATATATAAACTTTAAACATTTTTGTAAATTTGAAGCATTATTCTTTTTTTATTGAAAAAAACAAAATAGTACTATTCTTCTAATATGAAAATACAATAAAAGTCAATGATATGGTTGGTTGATATCAACTACAAATGCTTGTCGTGGATAGGGTATTGATTTATTAGACTTTCATGTTTAGTTTGGACTTGAAGGAAAACATAAATACATTAAAAGTTTTTCATATCCACAACTATAAAATGAGTATTATTAAGTTTTTTAACTTTACTAATTTTTGAAATAATATTTACCTGTAGTTTAGTCTTAGTTTTATAGTGATATTTTGAATAAATATAATGAAAATATTCGTAAAAAATTATGTATTTGTAATAAATGAATAAATATATTTACATTTTAATTTAATATAATTATAATTTAAAGCTCTTTTTTTAGGATACTCGTTTCCAAATTCCCATTTCTTTGATGTTGAAGCTTCCAAAAAGCTCCCAAGTTCCCAAAAAAACTTGAAAACTAAATGTTAAAAATGTTGAGAGCAATTTCCATACAACTATAATAAAAAATAAAAAAATTACATATTAAACAATCAAAAAATATTTAAAAATAAAAAATTACATATTAAACAATTATAAAATATTATAAAATTTATTGTGATTAACTATTTCAATAAAATATCAATAATAAATTAAAAATAAAAATAAAAATAAAAATTTGAAAAACATAAAAACAAATGAAATTAATTTTATTTAAAAGAAACATATTAAAAAAAAAAAAATCGTCCTCCTCCCATCTGCCCATCTCATGCCCTCCACTATTCACGGCCCCTCCTTTACAGTGGTGGCACCACCCACAGCCCCGACACTCTCGATCTGCCGCTTGAGTTGAGCTGCAGATCGATTCACTCTAAATGTATATGAGTCAAGTCTATATCTTGAGTGATGCAACAATTTTTACAGAGTAAAGGTATTAGGGGAGGGGCAGGGGGCTGTAGACATGGTTAAGAACATGTGTTTCTTCTTAAAAGATCACAAATTCAAATCTAGAGGAGTAAGATATGTACACCTCCTTAAATTTTACCAATAAAATGGCTAGACTTATTATGTATTAATTTGATTTATAAGAAAATCATTTTTTAAATATAAGTTTATTTTATGTGAATAGGTTTTTTGGTTGATTTGAATTAATAGTTCTTTACTTCTAATTTTATCAACAAAAAGTAGATATTTTTTTTCAGGAGTTTTTCAGCATAATGAATCCATTTCTGCATTCAAAAATGGATTTTGAACAACAAAAAATAGTGATTGGTGTAAATTTATATCATTGAATTCCAGACGAAAAAAACCACTTCGTAAAACAGCTAACCAACACCATTATAAAGGTGGTATGGATTGAGGTCTAAGTGATTCACCCCGACCTTATTGACATGTTGGCTCTACAAATCCACCATATCTTAAACTCTCGCAACTCTGCATATAAAAACTATTAGGTTGGATTTTGGTTCCCAAAACTAACTCACTCTTTGGGGATAAAATGACCGCACATTTCAAAATTGCATTCTGGCCAATCTTCACTCTGGTAAAGGTAAGCTAATGCTACTTTGTATTACATTGAATTAATTTTGGATATAATTAACAGACAATTTTGTATTCTTTGTATGTGTTATGAAAAAAAATATAATTTTTTAAAAATAAGAATTTGTGTTTTTTTTTCTTTTACAAATGGTAAATGTGAAAATAAGTTTGATTTACCCACACACTTAATTAAGAATAAAATTTAATAGTAACTTTTCAAAACCATTATAATAATTTGTTCCAAAACTACATTAACAACATTCAATATTATTGAAAATCACATCCAACAAACACACGAAAGAAACATACCTAAGTTATTATATTAGAATTTGAACCTAAATTATTATATCATGCAAATTTGTATTATTTTAATCCTCTCTTGTAACTTCAAATTTGGGCATAAAAAGTCATTAATAATTTGGCCTCCCAAAATGCTTTGAGTTAAAATATGGATGTTACATTAGTTTTATCCCTTATCTTAAATTTTTGTTAAGTTAGAGAAACCAAACATGGTTTCAGAAGGTAGATTTGGATGATAAACATTTAATAAAAATAACATATTATATTTTAATATATATAAAAGATCAATAGAGATAAGGATGTAAAAGGTAGATTTGGATGATAAACATTTAATAAAAATAACATATTATATTTTAATATATATAAAAGATCAATAGAGATAAGGATGTAAAGAGGGTATCCATTAGCCATGAATTCTATAATAATGCAATAAAAAGAAAATGCAATAAAAAGAAATTGAGAGATGGTTATTATGAACTAAGTCTACTCAGACAAGGTTGCATTATTGGAAAAATCAATATATGTTCATTACAACACACCAACAGTGTTCATTACAACACACCAACTGGGTCCTCATACGGGCACCTTCATATTTGTCTCCACCTTCACCATTTTAAATTGGTCTTAGCCTCTAAATTAAAGAGAATTCATATTTATCTCCACCTTCACCATTTTAAATTGGTCTTAACCTCTAAATTAAAGAGAATTCATATTTGTCTTCACCTTCACCATTTTAAATTGGTCTTAGCTTCTAAATTAAAGAGAATTCATATTTGTCTCCACCTTCACCATTTTAAATTGGTCTTAGCCTCTAAATTAAAAAGAAATTTATAATAAATATATTCTAAATTTGATTAATTATATTTTATTATAATTAAATAATCATTATTAAAAAAAATACATTAACTCTATAAATTAATTTGAAACAAATTTTTCCATATAATTTAATTTATAAAATTCTTCTCTCCCAACCAACAAAACATTAAAAAAAAAGAAAAAGTAATGCCACATTTTTAAAGCAAAGCAAAAATAAGCAGTAACACATTTTTAATATAATTTATTTTATTGTATAAAAAATGATTAAACATTTAATTTTTTTAATTAAATTATCATTTAAAAATACTGCATAGTAACATGGAAAAATGATTATATCTTTTTTTTATTTTGTTTATTTAACTTTTTAGATTAATATATAAATATAAATTCATTTTCAAACAGAATAAATATACTTCTCTACTAGTCTCTCTTTTTCAATGCACTGGGTTTACAAATATAAAAATATGTTTTTTATTATAAATAAAACTAAAATTTGAAAGTATTCATCGGCTCATCACTTAGTTAAAGATTTCAATAACTTTAAATGAATTTATCTTTCAATATAATATTAAAAATAATAAAAATGAATTTATCTTTCAATATAATATTAAAAATAATAATCAATGCACTGGGTTTACAAATATAAAAATATGTTTTTTATTATAAATAAAACTAAAATTTGAAACTATTCATTGGCTCATCACTTAGTCAAAGATTTCAATAACTTTAAATAAATTTATCTTTCAATATTATTGAAAATAATAATAAATAAAACTTAGTATTAGTACACATTGTTAATCAAATATAAATATGATTTCAATAATTGAATGAAGGAAAAATAAGTTTATTAAAAATAATAATAAACACAACTTGGTATTCATAGGTATTGTTAATCATGAAACTTTTGAATAATGGAAAAATAATTTTATTAAAAATGATAAACACAACTTGGTATTCATAGGTATTGTTAATCATGAAACCTTTGAATGGAGGAAAAATAAATTTATGAAAAATGATAATAAGCACAATTTGATATTCATACATATTGTTAATCAAAATATGAATGAGATTTAAATAATTTTAAATGAAGAAAAAATAAGTTTTATAAACTGGTTTTATGTTTTGATATAATAGTAGAAATAATAATAAGTATAAGATGGTATTAGTGTATATTATTAATCAAAATATGAATGAGATTTTAATAATTTTAAATGAAGAAAAAATAAGTTTTATAAAATGGTTTCATGTTTTGATATAATATTAGAAATAATAATAAGTATAAGATGGTATTAGTGTATATTATTAAGTAAACACAAACAAATAATTAAAATTGATATTGAAAATATTATAATATAGTAAAATATATGAATGATGGATTTTGTCATATTTATATTTATATAAAATATTATATATATAAAATAATATAAATACATATTTATATAAAATATTATATGTACAAAATAATATAAATATATAAATTTAGAAGTTTATTTTTCACCATTATATATTATTAAACATTAATTTAAACATGTATATATTTACAATTACTATATAATTATGTAATAATATATTTTTAATTATGTCAATATTTTTTGTAAATAAAAGTGGATCTTTATATTAATGTCAACTGTAAGCTTACAAAAAATCTGCAGCCTATCTGCGTATACATAAATGCTTGTGGTTGAAGGTAGAACTACTGGTGACAAGATTACATTGCTCTTTACGTTTTTCCCGAAGTCTGAATCCCCGAAACCTTCGGATCAGATCAATGGACCACGATGGTCCGCAGCCAACGGCTGGGATATTCATTGTGACTTCGTGCTACGCATTGTCAGAATATTAGCTTGCTCTCCTTTTCCGAAACCCAAACCCTTGAACTTGCATCATATTAACGGTCCACGACCTTCCGTGATCCGACGGCTACAGTCAAATCACAAGTTCACGTTTCACGACTCTTCACTTCTCCTGATTTCAGGACTTCGCGTTTCGAGATAACGAAGGACTGAGTGTTCTCCTTCTTCCGATACCCGAACTTGCGAGTCCTTCGGGACCAGATCAACAGTTTGGGTCTCCTCGTGATACAACGGTCTATATCCTCTCTCGTATTTCGCAACTTTGCGTTTCATGACTTTGCAACTTTGGAAAACCGCTCCCTCCATGCTTCAAACTCCCGATTGTCGAGTTCCTGAGATCTTCTCGCATAAGATCAATGGGACCAGATCGACGGTCCAGATCTCCTCGTGCTCTAATGGTCCAGATTCTCTCTCACGTTTCACAACTTTGGAAAACAACTCCCTTCGTGCTTCAAACTCCCGATTGTCCAGTTCCCGAAATCATCTGTCATCTGTTGATCTTCTGCGCTAATGCTTTCAGTCGCCCTCTATCCTAAGCTTCTGATCATTTCTGACTTGGAAGATTTTCTAAGTAATCAAAGGCGACACCCCGTCCGGGTTAGGGTCGTCCAGTTGAGCAAGCTCCTTGCATTGGAGCTAGAGGGATGAGCTTTGGGACTGCCTGGATTCGTGGAGAATGATCTGTTGCATGGAGTCAACCCCTGCATTGGTCAGACTGTCTGCAACTTTGTTTGCACTTCGCCGAATGTGTGAGGGGGTTAGAGTTAGAGAGGGTCTGAGAAGTGCCTAGAAGTTGTAAAGAGGGCCAAGGAGGCGCCAACTGGGAGTGATTTTCCCTAGATCTCTTCCATGTAGAATTTTTTTTGCAAGTCTATTATGATTTTGGAGTCTCCTTCAATGATTAGACAGGTAAGTTTTTGATCTAGAGTCATTTGCACTTCTCTTATAAGACCCCAAATTTCTGCTGAATTGTTGGTGTCGCATCCTAGATTTTTTGCAATGAGGCTTTGAATTTGGCCCAAGCTGTTTCTTATGACCTCTCCATAGCCTGAGTGTCTTGGATTGCCTTTTGATG
>SNQJ01S0048746.1:86747-98582 GCA_010110895.2 Picea sitchensis
TGAGTTTAGGGGGGGCTGTTGAGGAGGGGTGGAGTGTGCAAACGAGAAGCCCCAAGCGTTAAGGAGCCAGAGATCACCTGGGTCAGTGGGGAAGTCTTCCTTGGTCAACAGTTGTAGCTAAAGAGTTTCCTGGAGATGCAAGAGGATTGTATTCCAGAGGAGGGTGGGAGGAGAGGGATGGGAATGAAATATTCTTTTGTTCCTCTCTTTCCATAGTTTCCAAACTATGAAGCCTGGTAAGAGTTGCTAGGTTCTATTTAGGATAGGACTTTTGAAGGAACCGAATCCCCAATCCCTGATTGTGCTTATGATGTTGTTTTTAACTCGTTTGGTTCTTCTCATGAGCTGAGTGGCTTGGTTCCAGATGTTCTCACTGAGTGGGCAGTTGTTTAGGAGGTGCTCCATGGTTTCGGCCTGGAGATGGCAGAGATGGAAAATCGAGGGGCCAATGAAACCTCGTCTTTGTAGATTGTCCCAAGTTAAGATCTTGTTCTGAAGTAGAAGCCAAAGAAACGTAGAGATTTTGGGCCAGAGTCTTGATTTCCATATTGTTGTCCAGATGCTATCTTTTTTAAGGTTTTGCAATTTCTCCTGTAGAGTGTATCTCTCTTTGAAAGTGAAACTTACATGAGGTGTGTATCCCCATCGGAGAATGTCTTAGTCTGTGATTTTCCGGATTCGCCTTTGGGATGTTGCTTGTTTCCAGTGCTGTAGGTCATAGTCCATTGCCACTTGGAGTTCCTGATGGGTTGATTTCCAGCTTCGCCAGGGAGAGTTGTTGGGGGTATCTGACCACAAATCTGCCACTTTTAGAGTGGCCAGATATTGAATGTGATTTTCATAGGATTGTAGATTTTCTTCCAATTGTAGGGGTGGCATTTTCTGCCAGGAATCCATCTAGAACAGGGCATTCTGGCCATTGTGAACTTCCCAAAAAGCATGTTCTTGTATTAGTGGCCTATTTTTCCAGGCCGCATTCCAGATGTTGGAGCCTTGAATTTTATCCTGCATTCTTATAAGATGGATTTGATGCGTATTTGGGGCATATTTGCATTTCCAGAGTTTTCCCCAGATCTCTACTGGATTTTTGAGCCATCTCCACCAAATTCTTGCTCCCATGGTGCTATTTAATTTTCCAGGGTCCCGGATGCCCAGACCACCTAAAGATTTGGGCTTGCAAACTTTGTCCCAGCTGACTAGGGCCCATTTTTTGTCCGTGTTATGTCCATGCCATAGAAATTTTCTTTGCATATTCCTTATTTTCTTTATGAATGATTGGGGGGCAGTTAGGGTTGAGAAGAGGTAAGCAGGGATGGCTTGAAGGACTGACTTTAAGAGGACGATTATGGCTGGAATGTTGCGGGAACAAAAGGTCCAATTGCTAAGACAGTTGGAAATGGAGAGTAGGAGAGAGTCCCAGGAGACGTTTATGGCTATTGAGTCAGAGAGAGGGAGTCCCAAGTAACGAGAGGGCAGAGTGTAGACAGGGGTATCCAGAAGTTGAGAAAGGTGTTGTTGGATTGCTTCAGGAGTATTAAAAAAGAAGAGCTGTGACTTGGCCAGATTAAAGGTGGTGCCGAAGGCTTTGCTGAAATCAGAGAGGATGGAGCTTAGTTTATTTTCTTCTTGCGCATTGGGGGTGTTCATTAGCAAAGTTTCATCGAAAAATTGGTTGTGGGAGGCTGTCGGTTGTAACCCATGAAGAGGGAGGCCTTGGAGGGATCCATTTTGAATTGAAACCTTGATATAGCATCCTAGGTCCTCAACCATCATGACAAATAGGAAAGGGGAGAAAGGGTCGCCTTGCTTTATTCATCTTGTGGGGGAGAAGGGTTGAGAGGGGACTCCATTGACGAGGATTGAGAAAAAGGTTGAGGAAATGAGGTTCATTATCCAAGAGATCCGATCCTTGTTGAAACTGAAAGTCGATAGAAGACCTTTCATGTACTGCCAGCTTAGTTTGTCAAAAGCTTTTGAAAGGTCAAGTTTTAGAAGCATACCTGGAGTGCGGGTGCTTTTGAGCGAATGAATGATTTCATGAACAAGTATGACGCTATCCATGATTCGCCTTCCTTCGACGTATCATGATTGCTCCTTGGAAATGATGAAGGGGATTATTGGCTTGAGTCTTAGAGCTATGACCTTGGAGATGATTTTATAGATCACATTGCAGGGTGCTATGGGTCTGAAATTCTTCGGGTTTGTTACTCTTTCTTCTTTGGGTATTAGGGTGAGGAAAGTGGCATTTAGTGCTAGAAGAACTTTTCCTGAGCTGTGTGATTCCTCCACCAGCTGCCACACTTCATCCCTTAGCATTGGCCAACAAGAGTGGAAGAAGTATGTGGTGAAGCCATCTGGGCCTGGAGCCTTTCCTATGGGTAAATCCTGAATAGCCTGATCCACTTCTGCTTGCGTTATTGGTGTCATGAGAGCCTCATTATGTTCCTGGGTGATAATAGTTGGGATATTTTGGGTCACCCTATCTACTACTGAGGTACCGTCCACCTTTGGTTCTAAGAGGAGATCCTTATAGAAGTCTGACAACTCGTGCGATATTTCCTGATGAGTTAACAAGGTGTTTCCTTGTGGGTCTTCCATCTTCGTAATGCAATTGATGAGGTGTCTGTGGATCATGGACCGGTGGAAGAATTTGGTGTTTTTCTCTCCCTCGTTGAGCCATTGAACTCGAGATTTCTGTCTCCACGGGATTTCTTCTTGCTTATATCTTTCCTCCAGTTTCCTTTTGATTTCATTCTCATCCTGCTGTTGAGTGATTGTGTGTCTTGAGTGAATGTTTTGCCTCTGAAGGTCCTCTAGTTTTTGTTCTAGCAGTTTCCTTTCCTAGAAGATGTTCCCGAAGACTTCTTTGTTCCATTTATGCACCTGTTGTTTAAAGTATTTGAGATTTTGCTAGAAGCAGTACATTTTTGTGCCCCTCTGTATTTCCATTGTGCTCCACCAATGACAAGCTAGCTCTTGGAAGTCTGGATGGGAGAGCCAAAAATTTTCAAATTTGAAGGGTTTTAACTTGGGGGTGGCGATGGTGTCAACCCATAGCTGAACCGACCAGTGGTTTAAGCCTGCCTTCGGGAGGATGTTGGAATATACTAGGGGGCCTTCCAAAAGGAGAGTTTCCAAAATGATAAAGTGATCTATCATGCAGGCTATTTGTTGGTGACCTGATCTTTTGTTAGTCTAGGTGTAGGTACCATTGCCATTTTTCTATGTCTACCAGTCAGAGATTCTCTATGAGTTTCTGGAATTTTAGGCTATCCTGCTCCAGGTGCTTTTCCCCCCCTCTTTTCTCCTCCAGCGTGAGAATCATGTTGAAGTCGCCCACGATGATCCATCGCTTGTTCTTAGCTAGAGAGCCTAGGTAAGCCATGCTTTGAAGAAAGAGGTCTTTGTCTTGGCTGTTATGCAGTCCATAGGCATTTGTGATCATTCCCTCCTTGTCCGAACCTATGGCCCTGTAGTGCGTTGTGATGGTACTTGGAGTGGAGAAGCCTTGATCAAGGATGACTGTAACAGGATTCCAAAGTATTGTCAGGCCTCTTGAAGTCCCTTTCAAGTCTATTTGATAGGATTCGCAGTTGTGCCAACATCTCTTGAGGATGTCTTCTGCAGTTTGCCCTGCACATTTTGTCTCTTGTGTTAGCACTAGATGTCACCTTCAGATTGCATAGAAGGCAAGCCTTGTACCCATCGGTTTATATAGTAAATGTAAATGAGTGTTAGGTGATCAAAGGGAGAGGACTCAATGATAATAACGTTCTAACTCAGAAAACTGGACTAGCATGCATAAGCAATTGAGGTCTGGAATCAACTTCAGTCAGTAAGTTGGAGTAAGGGTGAATAGAGGGAAGACTTTGGTGAGGAGAGTGTAGAGGTCTGTTGTGGACATCAGGTTTTTCAACAACCTGAGGAAAAACTTAAACACAAGATCCTCTTGAATTCAAATTTCAAAGAAACTGATAGAAATTATAATAGCATTATAATCAAACATTCATCCTAATACAGTCACAACAATCCATGTGAATCAGTCATCCATGAACTCTCTCAATATCAAAGGAAAATAATATGGAGCAAGAAAGCTGACTTAGATTAATCAAGATGTCTAAAAAAACCAGTACATAACCAAAGAACCAATGTTCTTCATAAAAATATTACAATAGCAGGGAGCCTAGCTCAACCATCCGACCTTTACCCTGTATCAAAATGACTCCTATATACTCAAAATATTTTCCACTACCAGCAGAGGCATGCTCGAGCTTCTCATCTAATGCCACATGTCTGTGTCTTCTTGGTTAGACTGCACATGTAGTCTTCTCTGTGCATGCAGTCTTCTATGTCAGACACAAGCTCTGCTCTGCTAGTCCTTTCTATATTTCCATTTATGTGGTGAGACGAGGTTTCAACTGCCACCTCACTTCATTAACTTCCTTTTCTCAGGATTGAAACATGGCTTAATACCCAGGGGGTGGCCACACGCTGCTCTCGGATAGAACACTATATAAACACGCGATTGTGGGGCCGCTCAAAGGTGGTTTGGGTTCACACCGCTTTTGAGCCCACAATCCACCACCTTTTGCCACGTAGTCCTTTTTCTAAACCACGGTTTCAATTGTGGGACCGCTCAAGAAAATTATCGCCCGAGCACGTCGCATCCCCACAATGGAGTGTGGTTGTCGATCTTATGATCTTGGACGAGGATTTACGATCAACGGCTCAAATCTTCCCTCTTCAGATCAATGGATCAGATCTTCCCTTTTCGAATCGACGACCGAAGTCTGCTTCGGGACTTCAAGCTTTGACCTTTCTCATGGCGCTATACTTCGTGCAATTTTGAAATTCTAAATACCCAGGGGCCATTAATCTGGGATGCTCCTGGAATCTCCACCACTGACAAAATTCAACCTGTCTGTTTGTATTTTAATCCCAAAATGAGTTGCTCTGCATGCTACACTCGGATGATTCCTATGCAGACCACGAACTTGGACGACTTGCTACCCTTGACAACTATATGTGATAACATTTGGCTCCATAGGGGATGGAATGCTCCCTATGAGCTTCCAAGAACAAGTAGTTCCATTCGCCTTCTGCATTAGGCTATGGAGTCATGCTCAAAAAACATCCTACTGAGGATTAAAGGCCGACAAGCACACTATCCTAAAAACGAAAGAAAAATACATGGGCTCTGAAGGAGCTTATTTATATACAGTCCTAGACTAATTAATTGTTTACATAGTGCTAGGTGAAATCAAACTTCCACCATAGCCATTCAAGTAACTTCCTAACTAGAAGCTCCTTCACTCTATTCTTGATTAGTAACAGATGATGCAACCGTGACAGCAGAGCGGTTACATCCTTTAACTTTCCTCCTAATATTGAGGTTAGGATAAAGATGATTGACTTCAAAACATGAAGGAAATACAACTCCATGTATTCCTTCACAGGCTCATAGGCCAAGAAACAAACTCCATAAAATTTATAATAGGCAACATGCTCTGTCACACAATTGCTCACACATGGATGAATATATCTGGTAGCAACAGGTGGATGAGAAACTGATGCAGGCTTACTGACCTCAGGCGATGGCTGCTCACTTACAGGCTCTGGACAGGCTATGAACTGCCCCTTCTACTGCTCCCTTTATGGCTTTCCCAAGGGTCAGAGTCATAATCATCATAAACAGGACCCATGGGAAAGTTCTTCTCTTCAATCTGCTGCTCAGGATGGTTGATTTCCTCATGATGATTTTTGTTAATGAATAGAGGACAGGGCTCTACTGTATGCTCTTGGAAATCCGACATATCCAGCTCATAATCTGATTTGTAGTTGTCATATACAAGTTGGATGCTCCCCAGATCAGCAAATTGAGATGTGGGGCTCTGCTGCTCTTCATCCGAATAATCATCAAAGCTAGGGATAGCAGGAACCTCATGAGAAGAATGCAAGGCCTCTACAACTATGAAATCTTCATTATCACCCTCAGTAAAGCTGCCAAGAACATCTGCCTCAAGGACTGGAAAATCCTCTGCGCATTCTTCAGATTCCAACCTTTCTAGTTTGGTAGAGAGAGATTTTACCAGTTTCATAACTTCGCCCAAAGAATCTTCATCTTCCTCATGGTCCTCATCCTCACAACTTTAATTAGACACAGCCATATATTGATCATGGCCTTCACATTCCTCACAACAATTATGACAGAATAACTCAGAGGAATAATACCTTTGACAATGCTTATTGAAGGTTGCATGAAACTGTTCCAGGGAGGAGATGCTAGTAGGGGGCAAGGATTGATACCACTCACGGGCATCACCATCCAATGAGAACATGAACATCTTCATTAAAACATCCTCATGATGTATCTCCCACTGATGCGTGAGTTCATGAAACTCATGGAGATGCTGAGCAAGGTTGTCCTCTTTACATTCTCTAAATATGGGCAAATAATCACCCCATTAATCCATAGTAGGGACAACATTAGGAAAACTAGGAACAACAGAAAAATTAAAAGGAGAAAACCTCCGAGCCAGGATTTTTTTCATTTCGAACCAGTGGAGTCGCCAATCGATCCTTCAACGATGGAGTCACCAGATGAATAATATGAAGAATGAGTGTGTCTGGTCTTTGTTCACCATCAAAGACTAGACCTGATCATTGTCTTCTCCCAGGGGTTACTAGGTGTAGCCAGAAGCAGCCATACTAAAATAGTGGAGCTGAGACAGTGGAGTCGCCTCAGTGGAGTCGCTAGGTGCAAGCAAAATATTCAAAGGTTCTAATGTCTGATGCACCTTCAAAATCAAAAGTTCATTGTCGTTCTACCCAGGGAAAATCTTCAATTAGTCCCCGACAACAGCGCCAAAAATGTTAGCACTAGAAGTCACCTTCATATTGCATAGAAGGCAAGTCCAGTACCCATCAGTTTATACAGTAAATGTAAATGAGTGTTAGGTGATCAAATGGAGAGGACTCAATGATAATAACGTTCTAACTCAGAAAACTGGACTAGCATGCATAAGCAATTGAGGTCTAGAATCAACTTTAGTCAGTAATTTGGAGTAAGGGTGAATAGAGGGAAGAATTTAGTGAGGAGAGTGTAGAGGTCTGTTGTGGACATCAGGTGTTTCAACAACCTAAGGAAGAAAAACTTAAACGCAAGATCCTCTTGAATTCAAATTTCAAAGAAACTGAAAGAAATTATAAGAGCATTATAATCAAACATTCATCATAATGCAATCACAACAATCCATGTGAATCAATCATCCATGAACTCTCTCAATATCAGAGGAAAATAAGATGGAGCAAGAAAGCTGACTTAGATTAACCAAGATGTCTCAAAAAACCAATACACAACCAGAGAACCAGTGTTCTTCATAAAAATATTACAATAGCAGGGAGCCTAGCTCAACCATCCGACCGTTACCCTGTATCAAAATGATTCCTATATACTCAAAAATATTCACCACTACCAGCAGAGGCGTTCTCGAGCTTCTCGTCCAATGCCATACGTCCATGTCTTCTTGGTCAAACTGCACATACAATCTTCTCTGTCAGACGCAAGCTCTACTCTCCCAGTCCTTCCTGGCTTTACATTTATGCAGTTAGACGAGGTTTCAACTGCCGCCTCACTTCATTAACTTCCTTTTCTCGGGATTGAAACGCATCTTAATCCCCAAGGGGCGGCCACACGCTGCTCTTGGATATGACACTATATAAACACGCAATTTCAGGGCCGCTCAAAGGTGGTTTGGGTTCACACTGCTTTTGAGCCTGCAATCCACCACCTTTTGCCACATAGTCCTTTTGCCAAACCACGGTTTCAATTGCAGGACCACTCAAGAAAATTATCGCATGAGCACATCACGTCCCCGCAATGGACTGTGGTCGTCGATCTTGTGATCTTGGGCGAGGATTTACGATCAGTGGCTCAAATCTTCCCTCTTCAGATCAATGGATCATATCTTCTCTTTTTGAATAGACGACCGAGGTCTTCTTCGAGACTTTGGGCTTCGACCTTTCTCAAGGTGCTATACTTCGTGCAATTTTGATATCTCGAATACCCGGGGGCCGTTAATCTGGAATGCTCCTGGAATATCCATTGCTGAAAAAATTCAACCTGTCTGTTTGTATTTGAAGCCCGAAATGAGCTACTCTACATGCTGTGCTCAAACACTTCCTGTGCAGACCATGAACCTGGACGACCTGCTGCCCTTGACAACTATATGTGATAACATCTTGTATTAGGAGTATATCAGGGTCTTCCATTTTGATGCAATTTTGGAGAATCCTTTGTTTGGATCTTCCATTTAGGCCTCTGATATTCCAGGTGAGGATCTTCATAGTTAAAAGTTTGGTGGGTGGGAGAAGGAGCTCTCTGAGAGCCTCTGAATTTGTCCCGAGTTGATCATATAGTTTCCCGCCTCCTTTATTAGCTAATGAGCCGATTTTCTGCCCCGTCGCTTGTTTTCTTTTGGGTGTTTTCTTGGATCTTGGTTTGGGTCTGTGCTGATCCCCAATTTGGATGTAGCCCCTGCTGATGAGTCCAGAAATACTTTGTGAACTTTCCTGAGTTGGTCCTTTGGTAAGGTTTGGAGATCCTTCTTGTTGAGTGCTTCTTCTAACCTGTCTAGGTCAATTTCTGCTAGGTCTTGCTCATCCATTTCCATGACTGTGTCTTCCTCTCTTTTTGGTTCTTTCCTTGAGACTGGGTGAGTCTGTGGATCTGCCTGGTTTGCTGGGGTTTGATACTCTTGTGACGAATGATCTTCATTGTGCTTGCTGGGATCTTTCTTCGCAGTCTTGTGGGGGTTTTCCACCTCTTCTGCCTCTGGAAGGCAGTTAAGGGCTTCAAATGAATTATTATTTGGGTTCTTTCTTCCGTTGATGGTTGTGGGCTTCTTCTGCGCTTGTCTCCTTCGATTTTGAACCTAGGTAAATCCTTCATTTGGTTTCTCTTCATCTATTTTCTTGGGGGGCGCAATTAAGAGGGCAGTCTCTAAAAAGGTGTCCATGTTCATGGCATTTTTGACATCTGAAAGGGATGTGTTCATAGTCTATTGTTTGGGCCCATTACTCATCTTGGCATTCTAGGGTAACTGTTCTTGGCAGAGATTTAGAGATGTTCAGATAGACACATATCCTTGCATAAGAGGTGTATTTTCTCTGTTTGGTAGCTTTGGAAGATTTGACATATTTACCCAGGGTGTTGCCTATGCTCAGTGAAATTTCCTCTAACTAGAACTCTTGAGGTGGGGAATGGAGGCAAATATATACCGGTGCGTATGCAAAGTTTTCCTTTTCTAGGTAGAAGCGGTCTGTCCAGAAACGTAGGTAAAGGCCAACCGAGTTGTAGAAATACAGTCCCCCTTCAAATATCTTGTCCTTGTCCTCCAGGTTGTAGAATATTACTGTAAAGAACCCTTTGGAGCTTAGTTGGAGCTCATAGTCTCCCTTGGGGTTCCACCACACCTTGATCCAGCGAGCTAGGTCCTTTTCTGAGGGCCAAAGACCTAGGAATTTTCCTATGAGGGCATGGTCTCTCATGAACTGTGTATGCTTCCCTATTATGGTGGTTTTGATGATGTACCTGGGTGCAACTAAGGCTTGGGGGATACATTTGTCGGGTATCCAAACCCGAGTTTCTTTTGGATGCGAGGACTCAGCATCCATGTTCGATTCTTTGCTTACAGCCATTTCTTCTTGCAGATATTGGTCTCGTAAGTGCAATGGCGACTCAAAGGACGGATGACGCGCTCGTGATTTCTCTGGATCATTTGCGGCGACGTTACGGTAAGCGGGGTCTTTCACCCCCCCTTATGTTCCCATTATTCTATGGCGATCAATGCCGGGGAGCAGGAGCAGTGGTGGTTCAACGCGTACAAAGGAGGTCAGAAGTGATCAGGGTGGGAGGGAAGCTGGAGCATGTAAACCCTAAACTTTGCAGAGCTTCAGGAGGAAACATTGATCTAAGCCCCATTTCTCATCATTTTTTGAGTTTAATTATGTCAATATTATTTAAAAGGTTATAGAGATTTTTAATTTACTATACATTGTATTTTTTTGACAAAATCAATTAGAATCTTTATTCCTTTTAAACATTGACGAGGAATCATTATACTTCAAAAAAGGCTTATGACATGCTTGGGGGCATTACCCAGTGTTTATCTCTCTCCCATGACATAAATATAACAACCAATCCTCCAAATCCAATCCCCATGCCCCTTTTCAAAGTTGTTATTGACATATTTTCATCCACACGACTTAGCCATCCTACTCTTACATTACTACTCTTACTAGCATTATCATTTTCTCTTTCTTGTCTTTCATTTTCTTTGCATGAATCTAAAGGACAACCCCATAAACACTTATTGTTTTGAAATGAAGATACATCAAAAGTGGAAAATCGTGTTCCTGTTGGAATTTTCCCACGGAGACTATTTGATGAAACATCCATAATAGCCAACTCATGTAATTTAGAGAGATCTTCAGGAATTTGTCCACTTAAATTGTTTTTCGCAAGTCCAACTACTCCAAAGTAGATATCTAACTAAGCGATGAAGGTATTCGCCCTTCCAATTGATTCAAAGATAAATTCAACAATCATAAGTGACCCATACTGCCTATGCTTGTAGGGATTTCTCTTGTAAGATTATTGTAAGACAAATCAAATATAGTGATTGTAGACGAGAGATATGATAGAGTATATTCTCTTCCTGTAATGTCAATTTCCATTTCGTCAAATAATTTAGTATCATTTAACACATTTGCAAATCCGGAGAGCCTCTCAAGATGCGTTGGTATTCTTCCACTAAATTTGTTGTTGGATAAATCCAGCACATGCAACTTGGTGATATTTGTGATGTGCGGAGGAATACAATCATGTGGATTATTGTAACCAAGGCTTAAAACTCTTATATCATGAAAAAATGTGTTGTACAAAGGAAGCTCACTTGTGAATCCATTTTTCCTTAAATCAAGTAGTTGAAGTTGTGTACAGTTGGCCAAAGATGCGGGCATTGTCCCACAAAAGTTATTAGAATGAGCAAAGAAAACAATCACTTAAGTGCAATTGCCAATGCAATTAGGAAGTCGTTCCTCCAAATTGTTTTCTGATATATCTAATGTGTGAAGTGAAACCAAACCATTAATATTATCAAGAATGCTCCCAAAAAACTTGTTATTATATATGTTTAATTTGGTGAGAGCCTTTAGTTGACTTATGCTATATAGAATATTCCCATTGAATTTGTTTGAATCCAAATATAAGTCTTTCAATGAATGAAGCTTTCCTATGGCTTTTGGAAGTGTACCTATCGAATTATTGTTAGAAAGGTCAATGGATTCAAGCTTTCTTAATTTGACAATGGCTTTAGGTATGCTACTCATTAACATATTATTACTAAGATTTAGGTAATTCAAATGACTCAAATTGGTATTACAAGAATGTCAATTAAACTAAATTGGAAAGGGCTATAAGAATGCTACCACTTAACATGTTTGATTGAAGATTTAGATATGTCAACTTACCCAAATTGGAAAGAGCAGCAGGAATTCTACCAATCAACATGTTTGATTGAAGATCTAAGTAAGTCAACTTGGTCAAATTTACAATAGCTTTAAATATGCCTATAGGAATAGTGTTGTAAGAGAGAGATAGAAAAGTCAACTTGGTCAAATTTACAATGTGTTTACTAGTGACTCCAATTTTGTAAAGGCCTAAGTGGGTTAACTTAGTCAAATTAGCAATATCTTTAGGTATGTTACCTTTAAGATTAAGACAAAGAGATAGAGAGGAGAGGGGAAGCCGGAATATTTCAGAAGGAATATAAC
>SNQJ01S0048747.1:15177-38240 GCA_010110895.2 Picea sitchensis
TGAAACAACATAATGACAAAATAGAAGCTCCACCTAGGTTTGAACCTAGGGAACCTCACCAAAGGACTATGACATGATTAATAGCTCATCAAACCTTAGAAAAGGATTGATCATCAAAGATGTATGTAGTACCCTCACCCCCCATCTAACTCAAACTTAGGAAAATGTACATCAATGAGGGTACTAACTACATCAAATATATTCCACCTACGTGATACTTAGAAAATGTTACAATATTAAGTCATATCACCTAGGGAAATCCCACCAAAGCAATTGCACTACCACAACACATACATCATCTAAACACATCAACATCATAAGATAAGGGGACAAACATAAATGTTAACTCATCAAATCATCAAGTATGTCCCCACCACACATCCAACATAAGAGGACCATGTAGGACAACCCTCCTAGTGATAAACCAACGTCATAACATCAACACACCAAGTCACTAGAAAACTCCAACAACAATCATGAAGCATTTACCTCCTAATGTCAGCCTCTAACCCCTTGGATGATAGATCCATCATCTAAGAACAATATTTATCTCATCCAAGATAAAAAGTACACCAAAACCACACCATAATGAGATAACATGTTGCATAATCATCAACTATGCAACCAAGGGGTGATCAACAAGGCAAGCACATGAGACAAGGCCACCAAACTAGCAAGCACACTCATCCAAACAAGGATAAGAGAGACTCCCCGAAACCAAAGGCCTCCATTAAATGATCTAATTTCATGAAGAAAAGGGGCTCCATGAATATGTATCACCCCAATTCAATCCAATGCTCCAAGATACTAGTGGAAAATATCCATCAATGTGATGAAAATCACAATGTGGAACCTCATAAATATGAAGTGTAACAAGCCTCATCTAAACATTATATGAATTTGCATGGAAACAAATTTGAACCAACAACTAGAAATGGAACCCAAGGCTATGAGAAATTTGTCTCTGAGGCATATCATGGGGTAATGATCTCCCTCCTAACCTCGAGTTCTATATGCTTGAGTAAGCTAGTCTATATCATGAATTTTGGGAAGATTTTATTCTTGGGTATTTTGTGGGAAGGGTGCCCCCCTGAAGCAATTATTTGAAATTGTTTTTTTTAGATTTGGGATATTTATGGTTGGCACTGCACACACATGTGTACACTTACTAAGGCCTTCTTCTCGTTCTAGTTCAACAATCCTTCACATGTGAAATAAATATTGAATCGTGGCCAGTGGATTTGTAGAAACACCCTCACGGTCTTTAACAAATGGACCCATGATTTCTCAATTGATAAAACAACCCAACATCCATATCTAGTGTGGGTAGATTTCCCAAGTCTACCTATCTGGTTTTGGCTATCCCTATGGTGGATTTATGCCCCAAATTTATTTGTGAAGAATTAGAACGATTTTCTAGCTCTAGGCCTCAACATTGTGTTAGAATGAGAGTTAAATTGTCTCAAGACTTGAAGGAAGTTGTGTATATCTGAATTGATAGTTGGATGCATTAGTAACCAATGTGTTACTTAAATATGTCGAACACTTATTTTAGGTGCTAGAGTCCTAGCCATTGCATTCAAAACTACCCTTTGATGGCCCAAACCAAAATATAAAAGGCCCCACACCTATCAATCCCTATGGTGCCTAAGGATACTCAAACTCCCAAGGTAAGTGAAGGTGTTTGGAAGGAACTCACATAGAAAGGGAAAAAATCTAATGTGACCAAAACCCATCTTATGAAAGCCCCACTAGTGAAGCCTCAAGCCAGTAAGGCTCTTTTGATTACAAGCCTTGGCTTTGTAGTCATTGAGGGTGGTATTTGACGTAATTTTTCTCCACCCCCATTGTTGAATTCATAAGACATTGCTTTTGTAACCTTCAACTATGCCACCAAAAGGGTGACACAAGTCACCCTATAGTTTTTTTGTCCTAGTGTTGTATCTTCTACCACCCCTTTCAGTGCTCGTTAGGCCCTTGAGTCTAATGAGGTGGAGATTCCATATTTGGATGTTTGGTAAGGAAAGTGACCTTGTGGAATGTCTAAGGCCTCAATGACCCTAGAAACAAACACATTGTGCACTAGATGTTGGTTTCTCCTGGTGGGACATATATTCTTTGTTTTCAGGAGGTCAATGACTTTGGCAATCATTTCACTTGGGAATAAAAAAACATTTTTGATCACTCTAATGGGAAAGGTGGGTTTTTACCCATGTCTCTCTCAATCTTGCTAATGTTTTTGTCGATTGAGGTATGGACCTACCATAAATATTTGTGTGGATTCCTCTAAATTTGGATGACTGACTCCTAGGGCTATCCAATGTCTATGCCTCTAATGACATCAAAGAATGTTCAAAATATTGGCATTCGATGGTTGATGACATCACCAACACCCACTGGCTTATCTATGGGGATTTTAATATGGTGGAATCCCAAGAAGAAAATATGGGGCTCTTCCTATTCATCTAGCAGTAGGAGAGAAAGAGGTGTGGTTTTCCCTGAAGGCCTATCATGAGCTATGTGACCTTAAGCATAATCAGAGAAAAAAATATTCCAATCTCTTATTTACATGGAGTAACTTCTGCAAAGGGGTTGAGTGAGTATACCATTCGTTGGGTCGCTCCCTACTCTCTAAGTAAAATTCCTACCTTTTTTACTCTACTAGTGGTCAACCAATTCATGTGGACAACACAACCACCCTTTTTTATCATCAACCCTTTTGGTTTTGCATATCTTGGGGCATTGAGCAAGTGTGTATGCCTAGAAAATGGTATATTCTAAATTTTTCTCAACTGTAAAGCCATGGTTTCCTAGCCTGCATAACAACAATGTGGAATCGCATTCTTTGGCCAAGGGGGTACTTTGGGTGGGTTTTTGGTGGATTGACACCATCTCTCAAACTATGGCTTCTCTATGTGGCTATTGTCATCAAATAACCAAAATATAGCGGGGTAAAAAATATGCAATGTGACATGAGTTTGATGCCCTATTGTGAGCATAAAATCTCGGGGAATCTATCTATGCTCTTAAGATAACCATGGGTCATTTGACTAACAAAGGTGAGATTGAGCATGAATTTGTGGAGAACCACCTAATGGTATTCAATCCCAAGAGATATCAGTAGATAAACAAGAGGCCACCCAAAATATCTTGATGTTGTGCCTCATAAGTTGTTGAAAGAGCATCAGAGATTCTATGAGGCAATGCTTTCTCTCAATGAGTTATCTACAACATTGCATAAAATGGCATAGCCTTAAGTATCTTGGCCTAGATGAGTTTCAATGCAAATTTTGCAAGGCCACCTCCTTGATTCAAGCATACAAGGAGGATCTGCATGCTCAATCCCTTAGGGCATAATTGACTAAGGTCCCATCCAATTCATTCCCAATTCTAGTGACCTAGAGGTTATCATGAGATGGTGCCCTATTACCTTGTTCAATACCTCCTACAAAATCCTAGCGAAAGATCTATCTTTGAGGTTGAAGCACATATTTCCCAAGATTTTTCAACCAGAGAAAACAAGTCTCATCAAGAGGAGATACATTCTCGACAATATCATTGTTGTTTGGGAGTCATGGAACGTGCCTAGACATTTGGCTTGGATGTCTTGTTCACCAAGATTGACTTTGAAAAGGAATATGATTGCATCAAGCAACCCTTCATTTTGGCTATGCTCAAATCCCTAAGGATTGTGATTTACTTTGTCACCAATGTCAAAACTCTATATGTCTAGGCATGAACCTGCCTATCTATCAATTGTTGTAAATAAGAGGAGATTGGGCATTTTTTAGGTCCATTCAGCAATGTTATCATTTAGCACCAACACTCGGTATGTATTGGATATAGATGCACCAAGGTATCTTCTTAGCTCCAAAGTCAACTTGGGATCTATTTAAGGGAATCCTCTCCTTGAGTTGAATGTTGAAAACTGGTTAATGGATATTTTGCTAATTATTCTTTCCTCGCTATTGCAGAGGATCAAAATTCCTAGGATAATACCATGGATTGTTTGAATATATATTTTGCTTCTTTAGATTCTAACATCCATTAGGCCAAGATGCAATGCTACAAGGAGAGCCAACATTGTATGCTTAACTAGGTTTCCTCCTAGCATTGGACTTCAATTCAACCATGCTATACTTTTAAATTCTTAGGTATTCCCCACGCTTTCTAGTCCTCTCGAAAGGACATCTAAGAAGTGGTAGCACAATGAGTGGAGAAGAATATAGATAAATGTATCACCAAACATATAATGTTGGTAACCAAATTCCAAATATGCAACAAAGAACTGGTATCCACACATGCATTATTCCTCGTGTTGGGTTCCATCGCAAATAGTGTATGACCACTTTGAGAAGGCCCTTCGACACTTTCTCTGGGAAAAAATTGATAAAAAATCAGGGTTCCATATGGCCAATTGGGATTTATGGTGTGCCCTATGGAAATTTGGCAAAGTGGGTATTATTAGAACTTGGGTTCAAGCCCAAGCTCTTTGTTCCAAGTGGGTAATTTGGGCAGTGGAAGGAAAATATCCTAGAAGGTGCTTCTTCGACATCACATGAACCAAGGGTTGTCACTAGGAAATTTTTTTTGTCAAGGAAGTTCTCTCTAAACTCTCTCGCTAACTCCCTTCAGGGTTAAAATATCAGGCACATTTGTTATTCAGAGCATTTGAAAGGCTTGGGAAGAGATCAAAGCAATTATTTCCCTAGAAAGATCCCTCCCTCTAAAAAGGTCTTTATTTTAATGGTGATTTCTTATGGTGGTTGCCATTGATCCTTATTGTAGGTATAATGTTGGACAAGTTCCACTAGTTCTTGACCCTGAGGTTGTTTAGATGATGCATCCACTTGACCAATGATTTGCATGATGGCTTGGCCAAAAGATGGGTTCCCTAGACTGATTACGAACACCAATTTTCTCTAATCAATGCAATAAGATAATTTTGGATTGCATTAAAGGACTCATCCCTGACGACTTGATCCTAAAACGTAGCTTGTTAATACAACAACCTTGGCAGAAGAACTGGAAATGGGGTTTGGATACCACCTTTCATAATCATAAGTTGACCATGGGCTACAAATGGCTTTGCTCCAAGCTTGTTCTAGAAGTCCAACTGAACAAAATTTGGAGACTAAGATCCAAACAATAGACATGGTTATTTTGACTAAACAATGTTTGGAAAGTTGTACTTGAGCCAAAGAAGGATATTTTTATCTAGACCTCTGTGGTGTGTGGCCATCTTGTGGATAGATCACTAACTTAATTGGGAGTGTAGAACTAAAAATGTATGCACTACATGTAGAAACTTTGGAATATCTCTTCTAGTAATGCATTTTGGCTCTATCTATATAGGCATGGGTGGAGGTGATATGTAATGATCCAAGTGCTTAAATTATCATAACAAAACATAAGTACACACCATGTACATAATTTGAGCATGGAGCACAACTCCAAGATAGATAAGTTAAACAATAACTCCTTAAAGAATCGGGGAACCCCCTCTAAATAACCAAATACCTTCATACATCACAATTCACCCTCTCCCATAATGAATACATGACCTCTATATATACCTATTCACACTTGCACATGATGCCCCTTTACCATTAGGTCGACCTTATTACATATATATTTACACATTACGTGTACATTTAGGCTTATATATTCCCCCCTTGTGGTCATATCATATACATTTAGCCCCATCTATGCTCCCCTTCGGTCATAACATAGTACCCTCCTTCAAAAAGCTTTGTCCTCAAAGCTTTGCAATTAAAGGCTTCACATGTGATGATGATTCATCCATCCAAAACAAATTATTTTCGATCATAATCCTCGGTGCCTGGTTGTCGCATGATTTCTTTCCCTTGATTACATGTATCATTTTTTAATCTTCTCCAGTTTGTAGTAGATGTTGGTCTATGATAATATCTTGTAGAATAATGGTTTTGTGATTCCATATTCCATGAATATTGATTAGTATTACATCTTCTTCCTTGATAATGTTGATATCGATCTTATTGTATTCCTTGAAATCTTTCCTGATAATGAGGGTGTCGATATGGTTTGACATTTGTTGGTTTTTCTTCATTTTGCACGCCCATTTCATCTATCTTGTTTTCCGAGACAATGGTATCATCAATCATCTTTGCTTGGTCCTTGATTACTCTAGCCTAGGAGATAATACCATCATATTTGGCATGTACATCCTCTAGATGGAGTTCAACTTCTTCAAGTATCTTCTAGTGACCTTCTTGAATCTTTTCTTCTTTCTCCTTTTGAAGTTGCAATGTCACCCCATTTATCAAATGTTGATGTCCATCTTCAATTCTGGATTGCATTTTTTATTTTACCTCATCACTATTTAGGGATTTCTCAACCTTCTTGAAAATTTTATCTTCAAGTATTTTGGTAGATTCTTCATCCAAGATCCTTCTTTCTTCTTTATTTTGACAATTATTCTTTTCTTATTTCAATCTCTCAACCTCATCCAATAGTTTTTTATTATGGTTTTGTAATCTACATATCTCTTCATCTTTCTTTTTCAAATATTCCCTTGAATCATCATTTTCCCACTTTTCTTTACTACTCTTTTCTTGCTTTAAGTTCTTAATCTCCTTCATGAGTGATTCATTAAGGGGTCGTGTCTTAGATAGATCCCCACCCTTCTTCTTAATCGCTTCCTTTGCTTCTTTTAATTCATCTTGAATTCTATACAATTCCTCCATTTTTTTTCCCTAATCCATTTATCTGAGAAGGGTTTTTCAAATTCTTCCCATGTGGAGTAGAGTCTGGTATCTTGATCAAGGATTCTCCACCACTTATAAGATTCACAATCAAAATTGAGGCTTGCCTGAAAAGGAGCCTTACAATGTTCTTTTACCATCCTTAACCATTCCACGAGATCAATTTCATCTTTATCTTCATCTCCTGTAAATTTAGGTATTGCCATTGATTCTTAAGTGAGGTCTTACCCCAACCCTCAACTCACAACCTCACCTGATCTCAAATAGTTATAATCATTGTTCCAATACACTCTTCTATTTTTTCTCTTTCCAATGGATATTGATTCATCTCAATCGAACATTCCAATCAAAATTTATGATAGTTTTAAGTGAACACACCTTTGAAACCCTGATTTGGAGTCTGTACTCCTAGCCGGCCTTCCTTCTGATGTATCTCTGCGATTTTGGCCCTTCTGAGTTTGAAATTGCGACCTGTATTACTATTAAATGTCTTCTCTACAATTCCACGGGTCTGACCAAAATTGGATGTTTCAAATGAAATTTATCGTAACTTTCCCAAACCTTGTTGATTTTTGGCCTTTCCAGAAGAGTGAACTTTTACAGCATTCCACACACCCAATATTTGATATCTGATTCTAAAACTCGCACCCCAAATACTACGGGCTGTAATCTTTCCAATGAAATTGGTCTCATGGAATTTGGATCTTCTATGAAGAATTTATGAATTTTTTACCCGAAACACTTGTTTGAGACTAGTTATAGGACTAGTCACAAACCTTATCTTCCACAAAGTGTATCTATGAAAGTACAACAACCCAGAAGCTGAAATTCGTATCACAAGTACTTTGATAAGCCTCGTAAACAAACTCCAAGTTTCACCTTATGAAGTGGCTACAAGAAAAAATTATATTGAAAATTCCAAAATGACTTTCTTGAGAAAGAAAAACCCTAGGATTGGTGCTCTGATACCAAATGTAATGATTCAAATGCTTAAATTATCATAACAGAACATAAGTACACCATGTATAGAATTTGAGTGTGGATAAAAACTCCAAGATAGATAAGCTACACAATAACTCTTTAAAGAATAGGAGAACCCCCTCCAAATAACCAAATACCTTCATACATCACAATTCACCCTCTCCCATAATGAATACATGACCTCTATATATACCTATTCACACTTGCACACGAAGCCCATTTACAATTAGGCCGACATTATTACATATATATTTACACATTACATGTACATTTAGGCCCATATATGCCCCCCTTGGGATCATATCATATACATTTAGCCCCATCTATGCTCCCCTTGGGTCATAACACGATATGCTAACGATATTTTCCTTCTTCTTTGAACTGGTGAGCTACTATGCTCAGTGTCAATCTACCTTGAACCATTGAATTTCAAGTTGCTTATATGTTGTTCAAAACTAAATCTCTTTTTTGGATATGGAAAAAATGAAAAGATACTTTGTTTAACACTAATGATTTAGATCATTTCTCTTGTTCTAATGTTGCACTAACATGTGCCCAATTTGCTCATGTAGAATATTGTCCGGACATGCAAGGTACAACTAGACACAAAACATCTCTAGCAAATTCTTGAATATTGGCATGGGGCTCCCTATGTGATGAGCAAGGTACATCTAGACCCTTTGAACCCATTTGGCCTACCTACATTGCATGGACCTTTGTTTTGACCTAGCTCTGCTAGGTACCACCACAATAGAGATAGTGAGCAAGTTGATAGTAGGTCAACTCACACAATGTTGGTTGGTAGGTTCAAGAGTGATAAGAGTGCACATTTAATCTCTCTATTGGTCTATTGCACCATGACAAGAGCTTTCACACCCTTGCACTTTCTATCTCWGGAGCCACCCATTGATGGGTGGAACCTGATACCCATTGATATTGATTCACTTGTCACTCAGTGGGGAAAGGCCCCTGACAACCACAACCAACCCTTGATGACCACAACAATCTCCCTCGGGTCACACAATTGGTTAGCTCTCTATTTCAAGCATTGGCCCTTTGCTATTATGTTTTTTATTTTCTGATATGACTATGACCTGATACTTTATAAAGTATGTAAATATTTTTCCCATTAATAGAGTTATAAAGAAGTTGTAATTCTAAAAACATCACCAAGTTGATCTCATATTTAATCCCATTTGATAAATCAATATAGAAAAATTGAAAGAATTAATGATTTTGTGAGGAATGATTTCAATGGGGTGAACCCTTGAAGTGCCATCTTACTTTTTTTATCTCGGGTAGTGATTTTTCAACTAATGCTTGTAGAGTAACCATAGTTACTCCATTGTGTATAGGATGAAACAATATCTTATTCTCCTTCACATTTCAAATGATTTGGGGTTGGAGTAGGGTTGGAAAAATGCTAACGTGGCAAGACATGATCTTACGCTTGTATTGGTTACATCTTTGGCATTGAATCTCCAATTCTTTAGTATTGGATTCAACTAGTAAACAATAGGTTTTCAAGCTTGTTAAGGCTATACTTATCATTGAACTCACACTGGTTGTTTTGATACAATGGTTTAGTATTTAATTAAATCTATTAGTGAACAAGCTAAGATATTTGTTAGCTAGTTGGGCATAAGTGGTGGAAAACAAAATTGGTGGACTCTCACGGGCCTTTGTGTAATATATATCTATCTTATTGAGTTATATGCAACATTGAGGTGGAAGTTGGGGCACCTTTCGAAGATTAAATCAATCAATACACACTTGGAAGCAAATTCGATGGTTCCTAGTGGAGTTTAGCCTACTAGTTGTAAACCTCATTGTTAGTTATTATTTTAGGAAACCTCCCATTACATTATGTGTTGGCAAATTTTCATTTTTGTGGTGGGTAGTTTAATTCTCTAGTTCACTCAAATGTAGAATTGATTAACAATATACATCATTAGATCAATTCCATCTTACTTGCTATTTATTTACAAGGTTTGTGATAAATTGCAAAGTGGTTAACTCATCAGGTGTACATCTCTAGGTCCATCATTCTTCAAAGATTTATTTACAATCGCAGTCAAGAGGTATCCACGAGATGTGAAACCGAGTCTCCTCTTCACTAGGACTCTCGATTTACCATTCAACCAACGAACGATGGACTATCATGCAATTGATTAGGTCCATCCTAAGTAATGTCACTAGATGTACTTGATAACTAGTTTGAGTATCATTTATATCCCGTTCCTAGGGGGTAGTCGATTTTCAAGTAAGTCATCCTTTGGATTCCATGGTTGAGCTCTCTACTATGTTATGGCTTTGAATATATAATAATATCTTGATAAATTACAGACACACCTAAGTGCTTAAATCTGCATTGTTTTGGAAGATCTTTCATAGAAGATAAAGAAAGTTGAAAGAACAAAATTCAAAATACAAAAATATGAAGGAGTCATGTTAACATCATAACTGAAATGACTGTAATCAACAATTAATTGGTGAGGGTCTTGAAAATATTAAATCCACGATAATTGGGAAATAATCGAGAAAAATTGGCCAATCTTGGCATGCATGTAGTGTTAAACAAAATAATCATTTTGTTAATTGCATCCACATTAATCGAAGATTATTTCATCTATGGTAACTTAACTATAAGATAATATAGAATAAAATGCTTGAAAGGTAAAAGGGTAGGTTGCCATCATATGAACATAGTTATGGGGTTCTCCTAAAGGCACACAACACCCACATATGATTCTTCATAGAATCTTGGATCCCTATTGGATTCTTAGGATTTTGTTGTACTTTAGATTGGTGCCATTTCCTAAGATAGGATCCATTTATGGTATAAACGGATCTAGATCTCAGTGACAAATTGTGGTAGATTTACCCCCCAATAACATGTTTTGAAAAAATTTTACCATCGTCATCTCTAAGAATAGTGAACACAATTTGTTCTCAAGAGCTTTGGTTGAGCACTTTAGAGTTAGCATTAGATTAGTTGTAATCATTGTTTATAGCAATATTGTATTTGAGTAGTTTTGTAAAGTGAATTGTCTTGTGTTCTCTCTATACTAGAGAATTGTAACTCTCAACTAAAAGGTTAAAGTTCATATGCAATGTGTTTTTTCTGTATTTAATGGATCTCTCTTGGTATTTAGCTATTGTCACTCATGTATTATCATAGTTTAGTAATCTAAATTAAAAGTGTTCACAGTGCACAATTTTCCACTACTAGTAAGTTTTGTTGAGGAATTGATTTCACTTTTCATAATTACCCACTACTAGTAAGATTTGTTTATTCCCTTACAATTAGACAATTAGAGGAATTGATTTCACTTATTTTTGGTGTTATATCCTGAATATTTGATCACGCTATCTGGTAGCAATTGCAGTGATTAAATCTTCAACAAAATTGGTGGTTTTGTCTCGTTCCTTTATTAGCAATGAGTATGAAAGTGAAACAGTTGATATGCTTCAATTAGAATTTCATTTTTTTTTTCAATATAAATATATATTTATAAAAAAAAATCAGAATTAGGGTTCCAATTACTTGATTCCTAATTTCCTGAGGAATGTTGCACTCACACCAGATTCTTCTGCTGATTCCAATCGCACCCACGGTTTGTGTAACTTTGCATATTAACACTAAACTAAAAAGTCATACTGCAATATTAACAAACATATCCATAGTTTTGGATATTACAAAGGCCATTCTTTGTTTTACACTTGTATGACCTGGGAAATGGACTTGAACTGATGCATGAAACTGAAGTCAGTGGCCACATCATGGACAAGTAAGAATACATGAAACGCTACCAGACTAAGCCTTTGGTGAAAGTAAGAATACAAGACCAAGCCTTAAATGGCAATTCAACACAGGCTCTATTTTAGCCAGTTTGGAACCTACGAGTGCTTTATCTTGATTGTTTTATCTTGATTGTGGTCTTTTTATGGCAATTCAACACAGGCTCCTTTTATGAAACTCTGCTTGAACGCAGTCGTTCAACTATTTATCATGTTGGAATCATACAGATGTTTTCTTGATATATACCAAGCGCTGGAAGAAAATATGAAGAGGAAGAGCAAACTGCTTTCCCAAGCTCTTGCGCACATGATATTGTTTCTTCTAATGTATTTCTGTGAAACACTGAGGAATCTTCTAATGCCACAAGTTGTTCAGCAAGAGGTTGAGAGGAATGCAACACCCGCCTCTGTGTGGCTGCTCTGTTAGAAACAACCAACCTCGAGATTTAGATTCATAGATATATTATTTGATTAGAAGAAAAAATGAAGATTTAAGTGATTAATCTAAACAACAAAATAAATATTGAATTGATGTGTAGTTTATGTCCTTGCCATCAGAAATCATGCAGCGGAGCCATCTTTCCCATATTGGAGTGTCTAAATCTTGAAACATTTCCCAGTACCGTTTGAATCTTTTTGTTTTTCCAAGAAAAGTTTTCTAAACATTTTCAGGTCAAGTTTAGGATGCATTTTGAAAAGAAAGGCCCAATCCCCAAATCGAACTTATACTTATTTCAGTTGGATATTTGGTTGCTGAAAATTGTTAGTGAAGAGTGGCTGCCTTTGAAGCAAATTAAGAGATTTTAAGAGTTTTCAGTCCTTTTCAGCTTTTGGGTTGCCTTGGGTAACGTTTCTAGGTTTTGCTGCTGTATACTTCTTCTGGACAAGATTATTTGTTCTTCATGTGCTGTTAAATGCGATTCAAGTCTGTTTTTTGTTGCTACATTCTTTTACTGGAGAAGACTACTTGCTATTAATGAGCTGTTCAATGCAATTTATCTTGTGTACTTTGTGTTGCTCTATCAATTAATTAACTGTACACAGATGGTTTCTTTCTTTACCTTATTTTCATATACATTGCAGAATGTATTTTGATTGCAACTCAAAAGTTTTACGTTTTTAATTTCTGATACTTCTTTTGTGGTTGATGAGGTTCACAATCCAACAAGGAAAGAAAAGATTCAAGTTTGGAAATATAATCAATACCTCTAATATGTACATACTGCTCGGTGTCATAAGTGTTGGTGTGGAAACCAAGCATATATTACACATCTTCAAATATGGTTACAATGATATCATCTAAGCATCCTCACCAATCTCTTCCATTTTATTTTATTTAGGAGTTAAAAGGAAAGAAAGGGAAGAAGTTTCTCTGTATTCAACTCCAAAACATGGGCATTACTGGCACTGTTTTGATCAGAAGGAATTGCAGGACACAAAAAAGAGGAAGTGTCGATGTAGTACTAATAGCAGGACACAGAAAAGTGGAAGTTGTGATGTAGTATTAAGTATAAATCAGAGTTATTGGGAGGCCCTCTTAGGGTCCACTCCCCCCAGAACCGTGTTTTGAGTGGGAGCGTCTAGGGACCGCGCTCCCAAAAGTCGGGAGCATCAAGAGAGCGCGTTTCGGGGCTCCCTGCCAGGCTGTCACTATGGGGAGAGTGGCGCTCCCTAGGAGCAGGGAGCACGCTCCCCAGGGGGTCTTTGGACGCTCCCCAGGTAATCAGCCTGGACACATTGAACCGTGACTCTGGTTTTTAAATAAGTTTGACCAAAAATCTTGTCAATTAATGGTAATATTAAATTTTTAAAGTAAAAGTTAAGTAAAATGTTAAATTATTAAAGAAGAAAAGATAAAAAATGTTCTACATAACTTTTACTTTAAGAATTTAGCATTACCATTAATTGTTTTAGGATGTTTGACAGTGGTTCCAACCTCATCGGACTTTATGTGGAGAAAGTAGAATTTCAGATGACATATCCCATTCAAAATTCAGCAGACTCAACAGTTTTCAGGATTGATGGGATTGCAACATTTTCATTGGATTCTGTGACATCTAAGGGTATCTGATTGGCATTTAATCAAGACAACCAAGCCCTTTATGTACCCCGATGTTGGTGGTGTTGATTGTTGAACCCTTTTGTCTTGGCCTTAGCAAAAATGTACCCTTAACTCAAACCAAAATCATTGATTGGGCATGTTAAGCTTTGTGTACCATATTTTAAGGCTTGGATTAGGTAGTTTCATCAAACTTGGGTGGTGTTGACTGATGTCCCTAGAGGATAGAGGTAGAGGCAAACGTTGGACAAGAGGCAAAGGATGAAGGATGATACCAATGACCAAAATCCCAATATAAGTGATGGTGGAACATTGCTTGTCATTTATGATTGTCATTTAAATGTTCTTGCTCGTTTATTCATATTGTTTTTTTTCAAAGTTTCAATATAATCATTAATGTACTATGGATGGCATTTCTAACTTTATAATAATGTAGTATTCATCTACAAGTAACAAAAATATGCATGTTTTCATATATTGTGCAACTAATTTGACATTCTGCATGTTTGTTTGTTTTAATATAAATGCATTATAATATATAAAAAAATACTCCCAGGAGGCTCCGCTCCCAAAGTTTTTTTGGGAAATGGCACTCCTGCTCCCACTCCACTCCACGCTCTGCCAACATTGGTATAAATGATGAAAGATTCCCAAAATGCAGGTTCATAAAAAATGTAGATGCAACTACTCCCTTATTTGACAAATTAAAAATGCAATCAATGGTATATTGGCTCTCAGTTTGCCATATCTCTTTCATGCAAAAATCATATGAAAAATAAAAAATTGCACTAAATCCTATATAATAAGAATCATAGGGGAGAATAAGATTGATGGAAAGTTATACAAAGCGCTTTGCAACTAGGTTTAGGGTTTAAGCCGCACTGTCACAACTCTTGCCCCGCTGGGGCTCATGACTCTGAAGGACGGAGGGCCGAACGACGCCTCTTACAGCCAGGCTACCGCGAATGGAAGCTCTGGAGAAGGATTAAAATGGCCGACTTTTGAGCCCCCTCCATATCTGTGCTCAAAGTTGTTGACGGAAGGGACCTTTAAGGATCGGGAGATGGATATTGATCCAAAGAACGCAGCTACACCTGCTATAGCGTCAACTCCATGGCTGCCAGGCAAATGCATCCCACAAGCGTCACAGGCCCCGAAATACATCATTAGCTCACCACGCATAGAAGAACAAAAGCAATATATGAAAGACTACGCCCTAGTAGGAAAATTCCTAGGGCTTTGGCCTTCAGAGCGAGATCTGATCAAATGGATACAATATTGGTGGAAGCCAAAAGGACACTATGAATTGCAACTGGGATCCAAGGGTTTCTTCACAATCATACTGCATAACCTCGAGGACTGCAATCGCATTTTTTATGGAGGGCCTTATTTCTACAACTCAGCCAGACTCTTCTTAAGATTCTAGACCGAGAAGTTCAGCCCTGAAAAGGAAGATTTCGCGCATGCACCAGTATGGATTAGACTATACTCTCTTCCCCAGGAATTCTGTTGGAAGAGGTCTTGGCTGGTATAGGTAACACCATTGGAATATATGTTAAGTCTTCAGAGGCCACCAAGCAGAGGCGATACACCTCCTATGCGCGCATATGCGTATACCTGAACATAGCCAAGCTGCTCCCGAGATCCATAATTCTCGAATACCATGATGAGGATTGGACCCAAACCATCGACTACGAACACATTCCGTTCAGATGCAGGAAATGTCATGAGCACGGACATCTCTTCAGAGAATGCCCCCTCAATGCTGCTCACAAAGAGGGGAACCCAGAAGGCGGCAAAGATAAGGATGGCTTCGCTCAACCAGCAGGAAAAAGAAGACAAGGAGGACGGAAGCAGCCAGCCCAAGTAAGTAAGGATCCTTCCACTAGTAATAAATATGCAATACTACAGGATCAACCAGAGAATCCATCAACCTCCATAAACCCCAATGAACTCCACGCGGGAAACCTTCCCCAATCTATGAGCCCGGGGAAAGAACGACCATTACAGGAGAAGGAATCAGATCACTCATTTCTAGACCCTGTTGTCGGCCAACAAGACCATCTGGAGATAGAGGATGGCGACACTGAAATGGAGCTAGAAGAGCAAGAATTAGCTGGGGTGGATCTGGAGCACCTCGAACACACCTATAGACATCAAAAACTGTACACCATACCTAGGGATCAATTACAGAAGGTGCACAAGGTCTTCCTTAACTCCTCAGCTCGATCCACAGCTCGATCCAGCAAGGGCCTGGGAATACAGGGCAATCAATCAAAGAGTCAGAGAAAAACTCAGAAAGATGAAAAGAAAAGAGGAAGGAAGTCTACCAACAAGCTCATACAAGAAATAGGCCACTTCATGGTGAACTCCGGGCAAATCCACCTTATCTCGGACAACTTTCCTCCTCTCCCCACCGCCCCGTCATCATGAAGATTATCTCCTGGAATATAAGAGGCCTCAATGGACGTCGCAAGCAAAAAATGCTACGAGATCTGATCTTTGCGGAAAACCAGACATATTATTACTACAGGAAACAAAGTGCACAACTGAAGATATTGACAGGCCACTCCCCTACTGCTCGAAGCAAGGGGAAGCAGTTTCTACCGCAGCCACAGGTACAGTTGGAGGACTAGCTATCCTCTGGAACACCAACTCAACACTTATGGAAAACTTTGTCACTACCAAATGGTCCATCACTGCAGACTACAGGCTCATTGGCTCTAATAAGCCTGGACACCTAACCAATGTCTACGGGCCGACCAATCCAAGGGATAAGCAAGCCTTTCTCAGGAACCTGGAGTACCTATCCACCTTAACTAGGCACAACAGATGGATTGTCGGCCGACATTACAATCTCATACGCAGTCTGGAGGAAAAAAAAGGGGGATCAAGACGCCTGGATCAGGACTCCATTGACTTCAATAGCCTCATTGACAACCTCAACCTCATCGACCTGGAAACCATCAATGGCATCCATACTTGGACAAATAGAAGAACCAGATCACATCAAATCGCCTGCAGACTAGATCGTTTCCTCATTTCTGACTCCCTTATGTTGGAAGGGATAGCTCTAGAAGCAAGCATTATGAATTTCCCTGGTTTGGATCACTGGCCCATTCAGCTATGGTTGGAGGTGCCAGCCACTCCAAGGAAAAAACCCTTCAGGTTTGAACAGTTTTGGCTCAACCACCCAGATTTCCAAGCAAAGATTCAGGATTGGTGGAGGGAGGCAGAGGTCCCCCACGGCTCCAAGATGTATAGATTTCAGCAAACTCTAAAGAACCTCAAGCAAATACTCAGACTTTGGAATAAGAAAACCTTTGGCAGTATCTTCGACTCCCAAAAGCGGTTGTCAGAACAAATGGGTGCGATACAAAATCAGATCCGGTTACAAGGGCTAACGGACGAGCTTAAAACCCAGGAAGAAAAAGTAAATCAACAGTTGGAAGCTAGAAAAGGTCAAGAAGAGATTCTGTGGAAACAGAAATCTCGCATCCAGTGGCTCAAGGAGGGGGACCGAAACACCAAATTCTTTCATAGAACCGCCATTCACCGCCGTCATACTAATAGAATTACACAATTAACCTCCACCAATGGCAAGCCTATTCATTCCCATGAAGACCTGGAAACGACACTGATAGACTATTACAAAGATCTCCTCACGGAACCACTCCCGGATAGATCTGAGGCCATAGCTAAGGTCACGCAGCATGTGCCCTCCCTTGTCACTCCGGAGCAAAACTCAGCTCTGCTCCGGCCCATTACAATTGAGGAGGTGGATCAAGCGCTTCAGGACACCCCCAAGTGCAAGGCTCCTGGCCCCGATGGCTTCACCAGCGATTTTTTCCACCATTGTTGGCCGATGATCAGAGTAGAGGTGTGGGAAATCATTGAAGATTCTCGATCCACAGGACAAGTCCTTCAGGCTCTCAATGCAACTTTCCTTACCCTCATCCCCAAAGAGGGGCAGGCCTACCATCCTAAGCAGCTCAGACCCATAGCCCTCTGCAACGTCATCTACAAACTTCTAACGAAAGTGATTGCACGAAGACTCAAGCCCATCCTACCAACGATTATCTCTCCGGAGCAATYGGGCTMTGTTGAAGGCAGACAAATSMTGGACAGCRTCATCCTAGCTCATGAAGTGATYCACTCTTTGCARAAGACCAGAACGCCAGGTATGCTCCTTAAACTAGACCTTTCTAAAGCCTTCGATAAGTTAAGCTGGGACTATATGCAGGAAATGCTCCTTGCCTTTGGTTTCGACAAGCTCTGGGTGGATTGGATTCTGAATCTAACCTCCTCGACTTTTTTCTCCATCCTCATCAATGGAGTTCCCTCTCTCCCTTTCTCCCCTTCTAGAGGAATTAGACAAGGAGACCCTCTTTCCCCTTTCCTCTTCATCATTATGGCCGAGGGTCTTAGCCGCTCCATTCACGCAGCCGTCGCAAGTAACATGCTGACAGGTCTACCTTTGCATGGGATCTCCCCCCCTATCTCCCATAGCCAATTTGTGGACGACACTCTAATGATGGGTACCCCTACAGCACGCGAAGCTCACTCCCTCCTCTCGATCCTCCAAACCTTCTCTGACGCCTCAGGAATGGATTGTAACAAAGACAAGTCCCAAATCTTCTTCTTCAATACGCCCCCTCCGATTCAACGCCATGTCTCTGATATCTTGGGTTTCAGCCGAAGCTCCCTTCCGTCCAAATACCTTGGCATCCCCCTGATTGATAATGCCCTTAGAAACTCCTCTTGGGAACAACTCCTTTCCTCTTTTACCAAAAGGCTATCTTCCTGGACCTTCAGATACTAAACCTTCCCAGTCGTCTTATTCTCCTTCAAGCTGTTCTTCAAGCCCTTCCCATCTACAGCTTTTCGGCGCTTGCTGCCCCAAAGTTTGTCCTCACAACCATAAAAAGCTTACAGAGGAACTTCCTCTGGCAAGGCCTCAACACAGGGAAGAAAATAGCGTTGATCAGCTGGGACAAACTCTGCCAACCCAAAGCACAGGGAGGCCTTGGACTACGGGACCCCTCCATCATGAATAAAGTCCTTAGTGCCAAGATCTGGTGGCGCTGGCTAAAAAATCCCAAGGATCTCTGGGCAAGGCTCTGGAGAAGGAAATATGCACCCGATATGGCGGAGAAGAATTTAATACGATGGAATGGGGACAACCCAGGATCCTTAATCTGGGCAGTAGCTAAGCAGAATAGACATCTGGTAACCAGACATGCTTTCTGGGAAATCCGAAATGGGAAAACAGCCCTCTTCTGGAAAGATTCCTAGCAGCAATGGCCAATTCTTGACCACGAGGATTGGGCTGAGCATATCAGCACCCAAGCTACACATGCGGCCCTGACAAAAGTCGTTGATTACTGACAAGACAACCCCACAGAGGACACCTGGCGACGCTGGCACTTAAACAGGGAACGCCTGAACCTGGAGGCGCACATGGATTTGAGACCCTGGCAGGATGAAATGTCCAAAAGGAAAATCCCCAAACTCACAGGAGAGGATATCCTATGATAGGGATATTCGCCACGAGGCACCTTCAGCATACGAGAGGCCTATCACATCAAAACTCAATCAGACCCTCTACCCACAAGGAAGGTGTGGAGCAAAATATGGGACCTTAAACATTGGCCTAAAATCACCCTCTTCCTCTGGCTCATCACCCATTTGAGCATTCTCACCTGGGATAACCTCTCAAAAAGAGGATTTGTTGGGCCGTCTATCTGCATGCTCTGTGGAGAAGCAGCTAAAACCATGAATCATCTCCTCAACTCCTGCCCCTATACTGCTCAAATCTGGGATCAAAGTGCGCTTATTATGCGCACCTCGGATCATAAAAGAGACAGCATCATTGATACAATTACGGAATGGAGGGACCAAGTGTTTCAATCTTCCTTTCAATCGTATTTGGCAACTTTTTCCAGGCTTCATTCTTTGGCAAGTGTGGAAGGAAAGAAATAGAAGGCTGTTCAGGAATGATTCCCTCCCGTGGCACCACTGTTGGAACCAATGTCGCCTCAATATTCTGGAAACTCTCAACCTTCAGCATTGGTCTGAAAAAGATCTGATCGGCAACCCCACAGAACTTTTGATCCTTCAGTACTGGAAGCCCTCCCCAATTCTTCACCCACTTTCCCCCGTTTCTTCTCCTCCCCCTCCCAGCAGCCCCTCCTCTTGGACCACCGCCCCAGGCGACTTCATCAAGCTCAACTTTGATGGAGCCTCCAAAGGCAACCCAGGAGCAGTGGGATACAGAGTGGTCTTCCGCAACCACCTTGGACACATCATTCTCATTAACGCAGGCTCCCTTGGTCACACCACGAACAATGCAGCGGAACTTTGGGGGCTCACCAGAGGACTGCAATTAGCCATTGAGCATAGCTTCACCAAGCTGATTGTCGAAGGAGATTCTCAAATCATTATCAATCTCTTCAGCAGAATTTTAAATGGAGCAACCCGAAAAGAATGTCCCCCAGTTGGAGACTCTCACATGGGCTAAAGACTATAGCGGATCTTCTGCAACCCAATCAGGCCTTTATACCTGTTCACATCAGGCGAAAGGCGAATCAAGTTGAGGATGAACTGGCTAATCTGGGGACTAATTGGGACGGACCAGATCTCCTTTGCAAAATGTCCCTCAACCCTGACCACCCTTTTCTCCAGCAATGCATCCGCAAGGTTGTGGAAGTGGACAAACCCCCGGATGGGGTGTTAGTGCGAGACATGTGGCAAGAAGCGGAGGAAAGGTCAGGCCAGCGAGGCAGGGAGCCATGTGCTGGGCTCGTGCCAAATCCCGCCGTCTCGACCTTACATTTATGAGATTTTACGTCGTTGCAGCACCATTAATGTTGGTGTGCCCAACTCCCATTACCGACTATACCATGGCTCCTCCGTCTGCAAGTGACTTTCATCCTCGCTCGCGACCCGACCCCCTCATCCCTCCGCTGCCCAGGCCTAGTTTACTCTGGTTTTTCATGGTGCTCGCAACCTTCGGCCTTCTCCAGGCTCTCCATGCTCGCCTGGGGCATTTGGTTCAATTCTGCCTTCAATCTGAGCTCATTATGTCGCGTCAAAGAGGTAGGCCACGAAGAGGACCTCCATGGCATCCTCCTCGGCCCCGTGCCTCTGCTTCTCCCCCTGGTTCACCCTCCACGTTCTCCTCGCCGCCTCTGCAGCCCGAGTTGGAACCTCTCGCCTCCTCCACCCCGCCTGCCTCCCGGTTCGAATGCCTAGTCATCATTGATAGCTCGCGGGGATCTCTTTCGCGATTTCCTGCCGCTCCACTGAATTCCCAAACCAGCGGACCTTCTCTTGCACCGACAGTTTGCTCCTCCCAGCCACCCTTGGGGGCGCCACCCTTTCTTCGAAATGCCCGAAACAGTGCGTACTCATCTACCGACTTCATCCCTGACTCGCAGCTGAAAGATAGTTTAGCCATTCTCTATGGACTGGTCTTTGAGCTCCGGCAGGGATTGGAGGACCTCCAATTCCGACTGCAACTTCTGGATGGGAAGACTTCGACCCTCCTTCAGATCCTATCCACCTTCCAAGATGCTTTCCACTCTACTCCAGAAGGCGCGGCATCAGCAGAGGTGCCCCATGCAGAGGGCGACGACAGGAATGAACAGATGCAACGTTCAGCAGGGGTCGTTGTGGCGCAGGTCACGCACGGAGACAAGGAGGCTGCGACAGCTACAGGCCTTCATGCACACAGTCCACCTGGAGACACCCTACCAGCTGCCAACCTGGACGAGAGCAACGTGGACGCTGATATGCATTTGGAAGGCAAAGGGACACCCATCAAAGAGGAACCTTGGGACGCGGCCTTTCAAGCCACCTGGCCAGGTTATTTGCCAAGTGTCTGACCTCACAGAGGTTTTGTTCTCTTTACTAGTTTTTTTTCATAGCTGTAGCCTAGTCAACTTAGTTTTGTTTCTTAAGACTGTCAGATTGTAAACTGCTAGACTTACCTGGCTGGCTGAACTGGTTTCCCCTCTATTGGGGCAGTTCGGTAACTACAGCACGGATGTTTTCAAGTTTCTGTACCTCTGGTCCGGTTTTTGAAGGCCCTTTATATATAAAACCTCTTACTTACAAAAAAAAAAAAGAATCATAGGTAAAAGAAGGAGAAGGTTTGTAACTTGGGAATCTTTTGGAAATCTGAGCGGGCCCAGCCGATCTATTTTTTCTCATTTTCATAAACAACAAGGTGCCCTTGCAAAGATATATCTGCAAAATGCAACACAATTTTGTTACTTTATCTTAATACCATCACCAACATGTAGATTAAGAGCATGCCTCAACTTCTCTAGATACAGTCCCACCCAAGGTCGTTCATGCCATGTTTGCAGAAAAATCAGTCGGACAAAAACACAACCAAAAAGCAGAAAAACTGAAGATTTTCCAGGTCCTAACAAGCTACCAACTAGGTCTGTCTTTGACCTCAAGTTGGCTCTAATTTTCAACTGTCTAACAATGGTTTGTTGTTGTTTTAGGAAAACAAATTGTTCAGTAACTTCTTCACTGATTTGTTACGGTTACATAGGCCAAATGGGTGCTCTAGCATGTAGTTTTGTCACAAGTTGTTAGCACATGCATACCATAAGCTATATAACACACCTAGAGATCTTTTAGTGCGGAAATAATGTTGTTTTAAACTCTAACATACATGAAAGTGAACACAGGTATTTTTGGTCAACATGAACCTGGATAAAACCCCCCCGGGGAAAGCCAGTTTGAGATGACTGTATATATATGGTGTGCTTCAGGCATGTAATACAACAAGGAAGATAAATACAAAGGAACCTGATACTTTGCAAGCTCCTCACAAGCTTTGCAATGGTTCCTTGGGATGTGTGCCCCTAGAAGACTGCGCCCCATCCTTCCTTGACTGTGCCTGAAGACCCTTGCGCCCTTGCTCTGTCTCTTTGTTGATTGAAGAACCCTTTCATACAAACTGCCCTTTGTTTTCCCTCTCAACAACCCACAAATCAGAAACAAGAAAGCTCTACTCCAAATGCTACCTGCTAGCCTTGCACCCTCCTCCTCAAGTGCACCCTCCTCCTAGAAAATACACTCAACACAAATAACTGAGACTCCAACCTACCTTGCGCCCTCCATGAATATGTGCTCCCTAGCTTGCTGAACTCTCCTCTGAATTCTCACTTCTCTACTCCTCACCAAACTCTCAAGGTGAACAAGTGAACAATTGAGCTCTCCTTTTGTTAGATTTTAGAGTAAGAGAGAAACAGCAGTCTCTTTTCAAAAATGAAAGCAAGATCTGAAGTACAGAACAGCAATAGGCAGAGACAGTAGATATAAACAATAAAACTAAATATCAAACAGAAAATGAAAAACCCTAACTTAACAGAGATAATCCAATTCTCTAAGTTAGACAGCAGAGATCTATGCAAATACTCCAATAGTAAATTCAAGCTCAATAAAATAACAAGGCT
>SNQJ01S0048748.1:0-47725 GCA_010110895.2 Picea sitchensis
GAGAGAGAGAGAGAGAGAGAGAGAGAGAGATTTATTAGCTTCAATAAAGTTATATCAACAACAACATACAATTTCCAGCAAGGGAAAAACTCACTTACAACACCCAAAAACAGTCCCCAATTTTCTGCCTAGAGAATTGTGCCAAAATTTTACTATTGTATGGCCTCTCTTGACTGCACAACACCTCGAAATGCATGCCCACAGTCAATTGTACATATAGAACTGCACGACCTCTTCAGCAGCAAGAAACACTTCAATCAGCCTCAAATTTTGTGCCCACAAACAACCTCAAAAATCGTGCCCTCTTCCTTGTTGTACGCACTGTATGGATCCATACAGTACGACCTCCAACAACAACAATAAAAATTAGCAACTTCACACAGGAAATCACTTGGGAAATGCCCCCAATCTCCCTTGGGAAATGCACCCAGCTTGCTGCCCTTTCCTCTCCTCCTCAAAGCTCTCTCTCAATCTCTCAATCTCTTCTTCTCATTGTGTCTTGCACACTACCCAATGCATTCTCTTATAATTTGAAAATGACCTTTCACCTTCCAAGTATCTTTTCATCTTCCCCATCCCTAATTAGTTAAGATAATTAGGCTTAACTAAAGAAAAGGTAGTTGAACTACCATAACTTATTAAGAAGGACTAAAAGCTCAATCAAATGAAGAGACAAAAGGGGAAGATAGAATAGAAGGAGAACTTTAGCCATTATGTTTTCTCTATATTAGTGAGATACTTTCATTTTTCATTCATTCTGAGTTTACTTGAAGTCTTAACCATCTTGATGAAAGCAGGGTCTTATTGAAGGCAAAAAGATTCAAAACCGAATCATATATTTCAGTAGCTTGTTTTAAAGGTGTATGATTTATCTTTGGCAGTTTGTGTGTTCTTGTCTGTTTATGAATTAAATTTCATGACTGATAAAGAATATTTTGTTGAGTCAAGTGACAACATTTTGTGGCAAGATGATCCAGATCTTTAGCTTCAGTTTTCTTTCATTGTCATAGTCTTTTTGTATGGTGACCATCGAAGGCTTCTAAATCTAACTTTGGTCCCTACCCTCGCAGGGGTTTGTAAAGATAATTTAACTTTGTATTTCATAATGAAATCAATAAAAAAATAAGACTTTTGATTTCATTCTCACACATGTGTTTATGATGATTTGGTTCATATTTCACTTTTCTCTCCATGTGCACACTCAAGTAATTTTTGTTTAGTTTATTTCTTTGCATAGTTACAGACAATATATAAAAAACCCACCTTGGTCCCTTGTAATTAATGCTTGAGTAAGGTTCCTCATTCCTTTTCCTCAACAAATTGCATAAAGACAAGTGGTGTGCATGAATGGAGGAGAGTTGCAGTTACTGTAGGGGTGAGTTGGTCTTTGGTTATGGTTGGACTTTATGCTTGGTTATGGTTTGGAATTTCTACTTGGTACGCTAGCTTTGGAGAGAGTTATGCTACCTTGGTTGGCTATTGGTTTTAGGGTTTGCTTCTAGAATTATTCTGTTTGTCAAGGTTAAGGTGCTCGGGGGTGGCATTTGTGCCTATGGTTAGGTGACAATATTGCTATATTGTCTACGGTGAAACACACACACCTTTTATTCTAACAAGTTATGGGCCCACACTATCTTCAAACAATCTAACCACTGGAAGGTAGATTGGGAGGATTTTCTCAGTTGCAGTTGCAGTTGCAATCAAAGTTTTGTTGCAACAACAAAACACTAACCCTCGTGTTGAGGCACCTTAAGTGAAGCGCTTGACCTATTTCCTAGATAACCTACTACGCCCTAGCCTAACGCACCTCCTGGTACTCTCATCAAGCTAAGACATCAAGTTTGAAATTTTGGTCAAAGTCAATGTTTGACCAAGTCAAAATCTAAGGTTGACTAGTCAAAAGTCAAAATGGAAGACAGTTATGAAGACATAAGACCTAACATGAAGAAAGTGTATGTTGCCCAAGAGAAATCTRCAAAACCTCTAGCAGCTAAACCTCTGGTCCAACAAAGTCATTCTAAGTTTTACCATCACAGTGGGGTAACAAAGGTATGTACCTATACATGTTCTTTTAATTTGTATCATTAGCATGAGTGTGTTTGCAGGGAATGTACAAGGGATCTTGTCCAAAGCAGTGATATTGGATTTAGTGCATTCAAAAGATCAACACACTCTCCAGGTTTGACTTGATATATCTCTGGTTGTTATGACATTATGAACTTCTAGTCAAAGTTATAAGTTGACTTTAGTCAAAACTTCATAAGGTTGAGATCGTATTCTCTAACTCAGTTTTCCAGAAGGAAGGGTCAATAAGGACACTTGTTCCAGAAGAAAAGCAATTCAAGTGGAACAATAACAAGACTCTAGGTTTGCATATCAAGTTTGACATCCTTATTATTGTCACTTAAGTGAATATTGATAAGTACTTAGTATCTTATACTATTCAATGTACTTATTTGCAAATATGAACTAACACCTACTCTAGGAGATATTTATTGTTCTCATACTAGATCATCTTAGTAATGCTACCAAGAAACTATCCTTCATATTTCAGAAACACTTTTGTTCTTATTGTCTCGAGCAAGTTATTTAATGAAGGCTATCATGAAGATGTCTTTCCAGGCTTGTAGCAATTGCCTCTATCCTTTTCCTTTTTCTTGTTTCGACTTCTTATCATAAACATATTGTCTTGGATCTTTCTTTTTCTTTTTGTCTTGTTCCGGGCAGGTACCCTTGTGAAATATGTTGACAAACCTTTGAGGAAAAATATTTGCGGAAGCTGTCATAGAAGAAGTTTATAAGGATGACACAATGCTTGCAACAAATGCCAGATGGGAATCAATCAGAACAGATAGAAACTAACTTAAAAAGACTCAGAGGAAGTCAATAATTAAAAGGAAACCAGAACATGTTTGTGACACTTTGCAGAAAGCAAAGAGAGATGCAATAGACATAAGCATGGACTCTCTTACTTAGAGGGAATTGATTGCAGAATTCCAGAAACATGCAATATTGGAATAAAAATGAGGAAGTTCTAGATATGCTCATTCAGGCATGAAGTTGGGATTAGGAGGGATCTAATCCCCAATGATATGGTCCAATGAAAAATCCATGAAGACTTATAAATGAAAGATTTCATAGATACAAGGCGAGATTCAGGGCTAGAGGGTTCTCCCATAAGGATGGAGAAGATTATGATGACAACTTGTTGTAGTAACCAGATATACCTCTACTTGAGCCATTATATCTCTTTTAGTATCCATGGGTTGGATTTTACATCAGATGGATGTAATTATTGTTCTTTTCAACAGAGTAATTGAAGATGAAGCATATGTAGAGAAACCTCAAGGTTTTGAGGTATACCAGAAAGAGACCCATGAATGAAAATGGAAGAAGACCTTGTATGGATTCAAGCAACTTGATGTAGAGCCTCTCATGTACAACAAAAACGTGGTGAAAAATTCCTATGACAAAGGAAGTGTATCGAAATAGTTCTTTAGAAGTATGGGATAATGGATTGCAAATCCATAACAAACTCCCTTGATGACAGATCTGGAGAAGGTGAGAAACTCTAATTTAGTAGACCTGTCTCTGTATCGACAATTGAATGGCTCATTGATGTATTTGGAGAATACTCAGTCAGATATTTGATGTGAGAATAGTTTCAGGGGGAACCTAGCCATGAGAAAATAACAATTGCAGATCATGGCTTGAAATGTCTTCATGGGATGTCTGAGCTGCATGGATTTATCGATTCAGATTGGGCAGGAAGTGCATATTGTTATCTTTTATAGCTCGAGAGGTACTCCACATGTTTTGTCTTGTATACAGAAGTAGCCTTATATTTGGACTACTAACACTTGCCTTTGTAATGGTTTTTTATAAAGTTGTAATAAAGTGGTTCTTTTATGTAAGTGACCTTTTAATAAAGTGTACCTTCTAATATTAAAGTGACTTTATTTCATAAAGTGCACTTATGTTATAAAGTGAAATTGTACTTTAATATTCAAGTGATTTATTTTGGAGGGAATGAATCATGTCCCTTGATCAAGTAAAGGAAAGATTAGATCTTGGCCTTTGGATTTAGGGATGGGGAAGGTGAAAAGACACTTGGAAGGTGAAAGTTCATTATCGAATTATAAGAGAATGCATTGGGTAGTGTGCAAGATACAATGAGAAGAAGAGATTGAGAGATTTTCAAGCGAGCTTTGAGGAGGAGAGGAAAGGGCAGCAAGCTGGGTGCATTTCCCAAGGGAGATTGGGCACATTTCCCAAGGTGATTTTCTGTGTGAAGTTGCTAAGTTTTGTTTTTGTTGTTGGTCGTACTGTATGGATCCGTACAGTCTGTACAACAAGGAAGAGGGCACAGTTTCCGAAGTTGTTTGTGGGCACAAAATTCGAGGTTGATTGAAGTGTTTCTTGATGTTGAAGAGGTTGTATAGTTATGTCCGTACTACTGACTATGGGCATGCATTTCGAGGTGTTGTACAGTCAAGGGAGGCCATACAATAGTACAATTTTGGCACAGTTCTCTTGGCATAAAATTGGGGACTGTTTTGGGTGCTGTAAGTGAGTTTTTCCCTTGTTGGAAATTGTATTCTGCTGCTGATATAACTTTCTTGAAGCTAATAAATCTCTCTCTCTCTCTCTCTCTCTCTCTCTCTCTCTCTCTCGCTCTTTGGGTTTCCCCACATTAGGGTTTTCCCTGGCTGTTTGCCTAAACTTCTGAGTATTACATGGATGTGTAATTGTTGTTCATTGTGTTTATTCCACTGCAAAAGTGCTTGGCAATGTGTATTTCTACAAATGATATTTTCTGAATGTGGGTTTATACATTTCAAAATTCATAGATGACAACTATCTCTAGGTTGCTAAGTGTATGACAAAATTTGTGCATGTTGATTTTGTCATTAAATTTCTACATGGTATTAGAGCTTGGGCTCTGAGTGATAGTGAGCAGTGAGATTTTTGGGCAAGATTTGAAGGGGGGAAACTTGATTGTGTTTTCCATTGAACAATTGACAAGGAGATGGTTGTTTTCATTAGGTATGAGAACCGGTTGGATGGGATTTCTAACTATTTGCTATGGAAAGTCAGGATGTTGACTATTCTCATAGAGAACAAAATTTGGAGCTTTGTCAGCACCATAGTTATTGTTCCATCAACATACCCTATAGATTTGGATTCACATGAAGTAAAGGAGGCCAAAGCTCAGAGGCTTATTCTTGATGGGGTGAAGGACCACCGTATTCCTCACTTGGCTGAGAAGAAGACAACGAAAGAGATGTGGGTTGCACTTAAAAATTTGTACGGGGCGAAGAATGAAAATCGGAAGATGGCCTTGAAGGAAAAATTGCATGATACCAAGATGGGTAAGGGGGAGAGTGTGTCTACTTATCTTACTCAGGTAACTTAAGTGAAAGATGAGTTGGTTGCAGTTGGGGAGGTCATATCAGATTCAAAGTTGATGAGGTTAGCCTTGAAAGGCTTCACCAAGGAATGAGAAGTCTTCATGAAGTGTGTGGTGGGTCGTGAGAATCTTCTAGATTGGAGCAGACTGTGGGACGATTTCACTCAGGATATTTGGGAAGGATCCAAGAATAGCGGACAAAATATAGAAGGAGTTGATGAAGGTATTGCTCTTGCTGCAAAGGGAAAGGGGAAGAAGAAAGTAAATTCTGGCAGGGACTTGAGTAAAGTCAAATGTTACTTTTGTAACCAGTTGGGGTACCTTGCTTCTCAGTGTCCTGAGAGGAAGAATAAGAAGAAGGAACAAGAGGGGCCTGATATAGCTGCTAGAGCAGCTATGGAGGACTTTTCATCCAAGTTTGATAAGAAAATTTCTTTTCTTACTCTAGTAGCCAGTGTCGGTAGTGGAGGATTTAGGGGTTATAACAGATGGATTGTTGACAATGGAGCCTCTTATCACATGACGAGAATCTGGTGATTATTCCTTATTATCACAGAGACAGGTCTTGATCGACTGGTGGAGAGTGAAGGAGGTATGGCATGAGTTGTATGTGGAGTTGGAAGGGTTAGATTTTGACTTGAGTATGGGGGACTCATAGAGGTTGATGAAGTTCTCTTTGTTCCAGGGTTGAGGGTTAACTTTCTCTCACTTTCAGCCTTGGAGGATGTTGGATATTGTACATTTTTCAAGAGGGGACATGTATTTATCTATAGGGAGGGAGTAGACTCGGTTGAACCACAACTGATTGGTGATCGGGTGGGCATGTTGTACATGTTGCGAGGACAACCTTTAGGATATGATTCAGTATCAGATGAGGAGCAGGAGGCTCTTGAGACTACGGTAGGCCCAAGGATTCATTCCTGCATTCCAAGAGAAGAGAGGGAGTCTCTTTTGAGCACCGACATGAGACTCAGTTGGTGTGATTGAACCGATGCTCAGGGTGGAGTGGATTCTCCTAGGAGCTCATGGTTCAAAGTGGTTGTTAGGAGAAGATCTTCTAGTTTGAGTTTTGTGTAGGTGTTGGGGATGGCTCCAAGTTCAGAGGGAGCTCATACTATTAACAATGTGATGGGACCAAATGATGGTGATGGCAGCGAGTACATCCCTTGCTAAGACACTTGACTTTGTAATGGGATTTTATAAAGTTGTAATAAAGTGGTTCTTTTATGTAAGTTACTTTTTAGTAAAATGTACCTTCTAGTATTAAAGTGACTTTATTTCATAAAGTGCTCTTATGTTATAAAGTGAAATTTTACTTTAATATTTAAGTGATTTATTTTGGAGGGAATGAATCATGTCCCTTTATCATGTAAAGGCAAGATTAAATCTTGGCCTTTAGATTTATGGAAGGGTAAGGTGAAAAGACACTTGGAAAGTGAAAGGTTATTTTCGAATTATAAGAGAATGCATTGGGTAGTGTGCAAGACACAAAGAGAAGAAGAGATTGAGAGATTTCTGAGAGCACTTTGAGGAGGAGAGGAAAGGGAAACAAGCTGGGTGCATTTTCCAAGGGAGATTGGGCACATTTCCCAAGGTGATTTTTTGTGTGAAGTTGTTGAGTTTTATTGTTGTTTTTGGAGGTTGTACTGTACGGATACGTACAACTTGTACAACAAGGAAGAGGGCACGATTTTTGAGGTTGTTTGTGGGCATGAAATTTGAGGCTGATTGAAGGGCTTCTTGCTACTGAAGAGGCCATACAATATTGTCTGTACAGCTGATTGTGGGCACATATTTTGAGGTGGTGTACATTTAAGGGAGCTCGTACAACAATACAGTTTTGGCACAATTCTCTAGGCAGGAAATTGGGGACTGTTTTGGGTGTTGTAAGTGAGTTTTTCCCTTGCTGGAAATTGTATGTTGTTGTCGATATAACTTTCCTAAAGCTAATAAATCTCTCTCTTTTTCTTTGGGTTTCCCCACATTGGGGTTTTCCCTGGCTGGTTGCCTAAATTTCTGAGTATTGCATGGACGTGTAAATGTTGTTCATTGTGTTTATTCCGCTACAAAAGTGCTTGGAAATGTGTATTTCTGCTCATAATATTTTCTAAATGTGGGTTTATACATTTCAGAGTTCATAGATGACAGTTATCTCTAGGTTGCTAAGTGTATGACAAAATTTGTGCATGTTGATTTTGTCATTAAATTTCTACACAGATAACAGAACAAGTGATTCATGGATATGTTTCAATTTGAGCTTTACCACGATATCATGGTCTAGTAGGAAACAAAGGTCTGTTGCACTCAACACTCCATAAGCAGAGTATATTGTAAATTGTGATGCTTTTACAAAATCAGTGTAGCTTCGTAAGCTGGTTTCTGGACTATTTGATCAGGTGTTAGATTCGACCATGATATATTGTCATAACCAGAGCTGTGTGAAGCTCTCAAATAACCCGTTTCTCCATGATAGATCGAAGAACATTGAGATCAAGTGCTATATCTCCACTGATGAGAAGATAACATATATTTTTGGTAAAGCCTCTGTCCAAGATGAAAATTTTGTGTACTTAAAGGACAACCTAAGACTCATGGAGATGACTTCCTTATTGGAAAAGGAAGTGATTACTCCCCAGGTTGGGAGGGAGCATTGATATGTTATTGATATATAGACAGTCACTTTTCGGGTAGTCACTTTCTTCTTCGGAAAGTGGTCCAAGATTTTTTATGGACAATCATTTTCCAGTTTGGACAATGGTCCAGAGCGAACAATCATGGTATGACAAATTGTTGATGTACCATAGGCAACAATTCCCCTTGTGGCCGGTGTGGGCGAATAGTCTAGGAAAATCATTCTCCTTGTTAGTCACTCTGAGAAGTGGTCAAGCATAATGATCCACCTTTCTAGGCAGTCATTCTTTCGAAGTTCACAACTTCCGCAGACGGAGTTGTCGCACCTTGACTTGCAGACTACCACTTAGCCAAAGCGTCTGATCTCTGGAAATGAATCTAGGAGGAGGGATGCAACCCTCCTCATACAAAAATGTATCTATGAAAGACATAGAAGGGACAAGATCCAAGCAACTGATGTTTGATCCACCACCCCATCTGTGAGAACAATTCCTCGCCAAAGAACAAGGTTTCAACAAAGAGATGGAGGTAGAGATGAGTACGTCTCATCCAAAGGCATCTCAAGGATGGGAACCGGGAAAATGCATCCCCCAATCTGATAAACCTCCCAGGTATACTATCAATTCGACCATGGTCGGGGAACACACCCAGTTCATGAAAGAGCATGCCCTAATAGGGAAATTTCTGGGTCTCTGGCCTCTGGAAAGGGACCTCATGCGATGGATCAAATCTTGGTGGAACCCAAAAGGGGACTATGAAGTCCAACTCAGCTCTAAGGGGTTCTTCATGATCATCCTTTATAGCCTAGAGGATAAGGTCTGAATCTTCGACAATGGACCATATTTCTACAACTCTGTAGGTCTCTTCCTCAGATTTTGGAGAGATCACTTTAGCCCAGAGAAATATGATATCACCATGGCACTAGTCTGGATCTGACTCTACTCCCTACCCTAGGAATTTTGGTTTGAGGAAATTCTCATGGGCATAGGGAACATAGTGGGAAGGCATGTAAAATCCTCAGAGGAAACAAAACAAAGGAAATACACCTCCTATGCACGCATATGTGTATATGTAAATATCTCGAAGGCCTTACCAGGCTCATTAACTATAGAATACCAGGACAAGGACTGGAACCAAACCATTGATTATGAACACATACCCTTCCATTGTAGGAAATGTCATAAGCATGGTCACCTCTTCCGTGACTATCATCTAAATGCTCAAAATTCAAAAGCAGGGGACGAAAAGCAAAATGATGGTTACACAACAGTCACGGGAAGGAAAAAACACCCCCCCCCAGGAAGCACAACCAAGAAAGTAACTAGAAGATCCCCATTAGCAACTCTTTTGATATCCTAAATCAACTCCCAACAGAAGAGGAGGTGGAAAATCCGCATAAGAAAGACAACCAGGACAAGGATAAAGGAAAATCCAAGCTATAGCTTGAACCAACAAAAGGGCAGAACTAAGAAATAGATCCTATAGTTCAACAAAATGAGGATAAACCAGAGGATGGTGGGGACACCCTCATGCGAATGATTAGGATTTAGCAGACATTGACCTAGAGAAACTGGAGGAAGCCTTCAATAAAAAGGAGTTGCAAACCTTCCCAGTATAACAAATCAGGAAAGTACACAAAGTATTCATTGATTCCATGGCAGGGGCCACTTTGTGACTAGGCATATCCCCATATCCAGCACCTGAGCCCCCCCGAGATATCAAACACCGAGGCCACAAATCATCACACCAACTTATCAAAGAGGTAAGAAACTATATTCTTAACTCGGGATAGATCCACCGTCTCACGGGAGGGTACTTATCCCCACCACCCAACTCATGATGATGAAGATCATCACTTGGAACATTAGAGAGCTTAATGGAAGGTCCAAACAAAGGATCCTTCAATATAATATTCGTGTAGAGAATCCATACATTCTCCTTTTACAGGAAACAAAATGCACTGGGGAAGCAGCTAAGGAAATCTTTCAGCGATGCTGGAGGAATTTTAACTCCATTCACACAGACTCAAATGGTGTTGCAGGGGGCCTAGCCATTCTATGAAACCCTGCCATAGTCATAATAGATCAACCTTTTTCCATAGTTGGCACACTCACAATCCACTTCAGGGCCTTAGGATCCAACAAAGATGGAATTATTACAAATGCCTATGGACCGTAATGTGCCCAGGACAAGGAGTTTTTCCTACACATGATATCCACAATAAGTACACTGTTGATATCTGTGCAATGGATAGTAGGGGTGACTTCAAGATCATTCTTTCACTGGAGGAGAAGACTGGAGGCACAAAGTGGTTAGATCGGGACAGTGGTAAGTTCATATCACTAATACACCTAATACACCAGCTAAAACTTATAGACATAGAAACCAGGAATGGATTTTTCACTTGGTCCAACCTGAGATCTGGACCCCAACATGTTGCAAGAATATTAGATCACTTCCTCATCTCTAAATCAATAATGTTGGATGATCCAGTGTTTGAAGCAAACATTCTCCCAAAATCAGGTTCAGATCATTGGCCAGTCTCTCTTTGGTTAGACACAAGAGCAAAACCCAAGCTTAAACCCTTCCTATTCGAAAAGTTCTGGTTGACCCATCCGGACTTTCGATAACTTTCCACAACCTAGTGGAGGTAGGAAGAGATAGACCCTGGCAAATGCATGTATAAGTTTCAACAAAGGCTAAAGAACTTCAAATGGCATCTAAAGAACTGGAACACAAATGTGTTTGGTAATATCTTCCAGGAAAAAAAGGAGATCGAGTAGCGCCTAGAGGACCTGCAACAAGAAATTATTTCATAGGGATGGACGATAGACTCTACAAGGGAGGAAGAAAAGCTACAAGTAGAACTAGAGGAGCGTCAGAAACAAGAGGAGATACTTTGGAGACAAAAATCCAGAGTACAATGGCTTAATGAGTGAGAAAGGAACACCAAGTTCTTCCACCGTTCCATGGTGCATTGGTGATATATCAATAGAATTACCCAACTAGAAGATACCCAGGGGAAACTCATTCTAGATCATGCAAGCATGGAAGCTGAACTAGTTAACTACTACTAATACCTCCTATCAGAACCCCTAAGGGACAGAATGTCGACCATAAGAAAGATAACCCGACACATCCCTTCCCTTATCACAAAGGAACAAAATGAAATATTGATGAGGTCGATCACACAAGAGGAAGTTGATCAAGCAGTTAAAGAGATGCCACTAGGAAAAGCCCCGTGGTCGAATGTCTTTACAACAAACGTTTTTCACTGTTTTTGGTCGGTGATTAGGGAAGAAGTCTGGCAAGTAGTAGAGGAATCTAGAACATTTGGACAAGACCTCTCAGACTTCAATGTCACTTTCCTCACATTAATCCCAGAGGAAGAGAGGGTAACCCATCCAAAGTAGTTTCGACCCATTGTCCTCTATAATGTAATCTACAAAACCATCACGAAGGTAATAGCTCTACGAGTCAAACTAGTGTTGCCCTTCATCATCTCCAAGGAACAATCTGGCTACATGGAGGGATGCCAAATCATGGATAGTGGAATACTTTCACATGAGTTAATACACTCACTCAAATCAACTTGTACCCCAGGTATGCTCATCAAACTTGATCTCTCAAAATCTTTTGACAGAATAAGTTGGCAATATATGCGCTCCCTCCTCGAGGTCTTTGGCTTTGATACAACTTGGATAGCCTGGATCATGCTAATCACTTACTCAACCTTCTTCTCCATTCTAGTTAATGGAGTGCCCTCCCAGACCTTCTCCCCCAGTAGAGGCATACATCAGGGGGGCCCCCTTTCCCCTTTCATTTTTGTCATAATGGATGAAGGCTTTAGTCGTTACATTAATGCCTCAGTCGAGGATGGTTCCCTCAAAGGCCTACCTCTTCAATATATCTAGCCAAGAACCTCTCACAGTTAATTTGTGGATGACACCTTGATGATGAATACTCCCACACTCAGGAGGCTAACAAGCTCAAGACTATTCTCACAGACTTTGTAGAAGCTTTGGGAACCTTCCTAAACCTGGACAACTCACATCTTTTCTTTTTCAATACCCCGATGGCTATCCAAACCCACATCTCCAGACTTCTGGGGATCCCCAAGAGCTCCCTTCCACCAACTATCTCGGTATCCCTCTTATGGGGGCAACCACTCATATCATATCTTGGGATACCCTCATGCTATCCATATCTAACCGTCTAAATAACTAGACCTTTCGCTCCGAGCTCGTAGGTTGAGAGAGAGAAAGGTCTAGTTATTTAGACGGTTAGATATGGATAGTCCTACTAAAACTTGTGCTTCAAGAACTACCGACGTACCTATTTACAGCCTTGACAACACCATAGTCAGTTATAAAATTCATCAGAAACCTCCAACAAATTTTTCTCTGGCATGGACACCACATGGACAAGAAGTGGGCTCTAATAGGCTGGGATAAAATTTGCATGCCTAATTCAATAGGTGGACTGGGTCTTAGGGATCCAGGAAATCTCAATCACATAATGGGGGTAAAACTTTGGTGGTGCTGGCTCAAACACCCTATGAAGTTATGGGATAAACTTTGGAAGCTCAAATATGCACCTACCACTAGCGAGGACCTCCTCATCAGACTAAATGATATGATTCAAGGATCCAACATATGGAATGAAGCTTGGTGCAATAGCTTTGTCATACATAAATATGCCTTTTGGGAGATACGAAATGGAGAGTGGTCCTTATTCTGGCAGGACTCCTCGCAACAATTGCCACCATTGCACTCAATGGAAGAGCTAAGCCCCCTTCATCAACAAATGCAATTCATGGATACACTACATGTAAATGACCTTTAGAAGGAAAATTTTCCGCAACACCTAGGGCGCATATGGAAGACTCAACCCCATGAACTAAACATACTGAAATATAGCAATACACAACCTTGGGGGGATTTGGCCTTACAACGGAAGATCTGCATCAGTGAAGAACCAAACATCCTGAGGTCGAGACACTCGCCAAAAAGAAACTTCTCAGTAAAAGAAGCCTATAATATTCATGAAAATCACCACATGCAACCAAAAGAGCACATCTGGGGTAAAATTTGGAACCCCAAATTCTGGTCGAAAGTCTCCATTTTTCTTTGGCTAATTTCCCAGATTCACATACTCACTTAGGATAACCTTCAGAATCGGGGCTTTGAATGACCTTCAATATGCCTCCTCTATAGGTAATAGGAGGAAACAATGTAGCACATCTTAAATCAATGATCTCAAAGTGGGGTAATTTGGGACATGGAAGCACAAATAATGCATCGCTCAAACAGAAATAGAGCCAGTATTGTCAACATTATTGAAAACTGGGACTCCATTACCTATCAAAACCCAATCTTAGATCACATCTGACAATTATTACCAGGATTCATAGTCTGGCAAATCTGGAAAGAGAGAAACAAAAGAATCTTCCACTTCACTTCCTCTCCCCCCCACTAGTTGGGCAAAGATCCTCACCCTCATTTGGGAAACAATCAGAGTTGAGCCCTAGACACAGGATGATATGCAATGCAATCCTTCAGAAAGTCTCATATTCTTGGCTTGGAAACTAAACCTCCTCGAGCACCCCCACCAGCCCCCCCCTCATCTGACCAACCTCTCTTTTGGTCCCCACCCCCTCAAGGCTTTGTCAAATTAAATTTTGATGGCTCCTCAAAGGGAAACCCTAGACCAATTAGCTTTGGGGTAGTTCTCCGAGATAGTGCGGGAAGGATTCTACACATCACAATAGGTTACCTGGGGTTCAACACAAACAATGCGGCAGAACTGTGGAGTCTCATTAAGGGAATCAAACTAGCAATTAGTCACAATATCCATCAACTCATAGTGGAAGGGGACTCCCGGGTGATAATCCATCTTGTCTTAAAAATCATCCATGGCTCTCACCCCTTGAAAGTTTCCCCAAGTTGGAGACTTATGGTATTGTTAGAGGACTTTAGATCCCTCCTTCAACCCAACCTCACTTTAATCCCCTCACATGTGAAAAGAGAAGAAAACAAGATAGCAGATCGCCTAATTAATGAGGGAGTAGCCTCAAAGTAGGAGATGATTCAATCTGATGCTTGAATCTCCACAACCCCCCCCCATTGCTGCATCAATGTATGGATATAGCCTGAAGCGACTGCCCGCCCCCCATAGATGGGGTACCACACAAATAACATGCAACCCAAGCCATTTATGAGGCATGTCTCCACCTGCACCTTTAATTCTTGGATGGAGGACATAATTCAACGTGCTCTTGGCAGATTGGACAATTCCCTTGTGTAGGTTTAATGGAGCTCTTAGTGCACCATGGTAGATGGATGATGATGGGTATGGGAGGTGTGAGAAAGGTCACCTCAACACCACTAGCGCTCCTCCATTTCATCTGGGTTTGTTATGGCTCATTCCACTCAGCTAAGTTTTCGCATTTGTGCTTCACTCTATTCAATCTCCCATCTCTACACGCTCCTCTGCTAAGTTTCATCTGGTTTTCCTTATTTTCCATGCCCTGAGAGTGTGGAAATCCCAAGAGGGGTCCTTCCTGGTATTGCTATGCATCCAGGAAAAGACGCCTCCATAAGCTTTCCCAGGCTTCTTTGACCACATTGATTCGAGGGAATAAGGAGCCAAATTTACCTCCAATGGCTTATGTAGACGAGGAAATTCTAAAGGAACCAATTACGATGTTGTCAGATTCCCTCCTCTACATAGTTCTGGACCCCCAAGACCGACCCAACACCAGTCTCCCTGCGATTGCTACAGTGGAATCCATGGAGGGTTAAAATTGTATAATCCAAGAAGAAATTCCTTTAGTTGACCATCTAGTTAAGCCTCCACCACCCACCTCAGCCATGGCTCGAGATTCACACTCACCTTGCTTCCTGGCACTAAAACATCTGGAGCTCATCTTCGAGACATGGAGGTACATGATGGAGTAGCTCCACAGGCACACTCTTCTCAGCAATAGACTTGACATCTTCTTTGATGCATTATCGTGTAGACAAAGTTAGAAGTGCTGCCCAAACTGTGCACAACGTTACATATTCACTCCTCACAATGACACTCATGATAGCAGGTTTTAATAGCTCTCTTAAAGTTTAAATATCTTAGGCTCTCTACACCACCTCTGCAAAAACACATGGATTTTTTTGTAGTCCTGTTTAGTTTCTCTGTTGTGTGCTCTATGCAGATTTTATGGCCATGTTTTATTCAAACTTCTTGTTGCATGTTCAGATAGCTCTGTCTCAATACTCTTCTGCCACATGTTTCGGTTTCCTAATGTTTGATGAAACATGTGGTGACTTTTTCTTTTTTACCAACCAAAACAACAGGGTGCCATCTTTTTCTGTTTCCACTAGTTTGGAGGAACAGGTGGCGGGCCCTAGAGCATGATTTGATATTTACAATCACAAATGTTTTATGAGGAAATAACACTTTTTTATTAAAAAAACGACAACAATTTACATTAAATTATTATCCTCTAGAAGTAGAAGTCGGCCCAGTTAGGTCACTTGCAGGACTATAAACAAGAGGGGCGCTAGAGCTCATTTGACACACTCACTCTCACAATTGCATAAGGACAAGTGGTGCACATGATTGGAGGAGAGCTGCAGTTGCTGCAATGGTGACTTGGTCTTTGGTTATGGTTGGAATTTTTGCTTGGTTATGGTTTGGAATTTCTGCTTGGTACGCTAGCTCTGGAGAGAGGTATGCTACCTTGGTTGGCTATCAACTCTATGGTTTTCTTCCAAAATTATTCTGTTTGTAAAGGTTAAGATGCTCGATGGTGGCATTTGTGCCTATGGTTGGGTGACAATATTGATATATTGTCTATGGTGAAAAGAGCACACCTTGTATTCTAATATGTTGAGCACACCACCTTAAACCAAACTTTTCTCCATGCCCTTACTATATAACACAAATTAGAGAAGCAACCTTACTCCATTCCCTTTCATAACCCTAACTCTAACCCTCACCCAAACCCTAGTGCTAATTCCCTCCCTCCCACAACTATTCATGCCCCTTACATACCTCCTTCGACACATCCTTCTAATCTCCCTAACAATTACACCACCTCTTATTTTCCTCCACTATGGTGCCACTATAAAAAAACTTAGAACCATGATGTTGCAGATTGCAAATTCTTACAACATGAAGCCACATCGAAAGCCCTTTACATTGATGAACAAGCCCTTGACTATTCCAAGGTTCCTCTATCCCCTTATCCTTCTCCTCAACTCTAGATAGTTCCTCTACCAAACCCTACTATAGTATATCCATCCTTACTCTTAATGACCAAAGAACATGTTGCACCACATTTAAATCTCCTTTTTACTAACATTTGTTAGGTTAAAGATAAACTCAACACCATCGTCCTTGAAAATGGAAGTCAAAAGAACCTCATTTACATACTTTTTTCATGCATCTTCAACTTCCCACTACCCAACACCCCTCTCCTTATCAACTAGGTTGTGTTCAACAAGACATCCCTCATATACTCATTAATAAATGTTGTACAATCACCTTTACCATGACCTTTCCATGATATAGTTGAATGCAACGTCTCTCCCTTTGACTATTCTAATTTATTCCTAGGCATCCTATATCAGTAACAATGAAAAGCTTTATAAAACACCCACTGCAATCCCTATCACCTATTTAAATATGGAAAATCCTATGAGTTCACCTTTTCTACCATACCTCTACCATGTGTTGCCACAACCCAACAAGTTAGCGTACACAAATACCTTTCTCTCTCAATTTTCCCTCACATCCACACACCACAATTAGTGGCTCTATCACTCTTCCAGATCTCCCAATCGATACAATCTCATCCTCATCCTTCCACCCTAGCTCATAGTCATGACTCTCAAATAATCCCCATGCCTAAGCTATTTGTTTCCTTTATCTCCATCCCTCTACCTCATGCCCTTCTTTCCCTAGTGCTCTCAACAATGACAACAATGATATCTAATCATCTCTACTAGCTTCTACATTGCACAATTTTCTTGCACCAAATCTTGGGTTGCAAAAGCACCATAACCCCACCACTATAATCTTATATAAAGTAGTTACTACATCCATGGTTTTGTCGTTAGTTATAGAGTTTACCTCATTACAAACTCCCCTTTTTTAGCCTTCAAAACTCTAGGCATATCATCAACAATACAACTCTTCGTTCTACAACAACAACAATTCCTCAACGTTATATTGTTAATTGGGCAAATATTGTTTACATGACACCTCAAATAGATCCTATAACATGTACCATGTACAATTTGAAGCAATTCCTTGATGTCCCAATGCAACACAACCAGGGTCATTCACATTATTTTACCTTGGGACACATCACCACTAGTTTGATTATTCCACACAATCCAAAATGAGCTACATACTATCTATTGCACATGATTTCTACTCAAKATGCCAATACAAATGTTACTCTAGGTATCCAAGKCAATCTATGGGAGAAATGGAATATGATTATGGGMAAGCATGATGTTGTATTCCTCATTATCGCTAGTCTCGATGAGCCAAGGATTCTTTTTTGCACACAAGGCACACTTAATCTTTTCACTTCATTTCTAGTTTGAGCATGTGCACATGGATGAATCCCTCTATYCACATTTGTATTATACATGACCCAACACAACCTTTGACCCAAAGTTCCACATTATTCCAACATTACCAACCTCATGCAATGAACAATGGGAAAATCACCACTCAACACAAACAAACATTTCTTCTAGCATGTCTCCTCCCCTTAGTGACTTATGCCCTTACTATATTGCACAAATTAGAGAAGAAACCTTACTCCATTCCCCTTCATAACCCTAACTCCAACCCTCACCCAAACCCTAGTGTTGATTCCCTCCCTCCCACAACTATTCATGCCCCTTACATACCTCCTTCAGCACATCCTTCTAATCTTCCTAACAGTTACACCACCTCTTATTTTCCTCCAATATGGTGCCACTATAAAAAAACTTAGAACCATGATGTTCGAGATTGCAAATTCTTACAACATGAAGCCACATCGAAAGCCATGTACATTGATGAACAAGCCCTTGACTATTCCAAGGTTCCTCTATCCCCTTATCCTTCTCCTCAACTCTAGATAGTTCCTCTGCCAAACCCTACTATAGTATATCCATCCTTACTATTAATGACCAAAGAACATGTTGCACCACATTTAAATCTCCTTTTTACTCACAATTGTCAGGTTAAAGATCAACTCACCACCATCGTCCTTGAAAATGGAAGCCAAAAGAACCTCATTTACATACTTTTTTCATGCATCTTCAACTTCCCACTACCCGACACCCCTCTCCTTATCAACCAGGTTGTGTTCAACAAGACATCCCTCATCTACTCATTAATAAATGTTGTACAATAACCTTTACCATGACCTTTCCATGATATAGTTGAATGCAACGTCTCTCCCCTTGACTAATCTAATTTATTCCTAGGCATCCTATATTAGTAACAGTGAAAATATTTATACAACACCCACTGCAATGCCTATCACCTCTTTAAATATGGAAAATCCTATGAGCTCACCTTTGCTACCACACCTCTACCATGTGTTTCCACAACCAAACAAGTTATCATACACAAATACCTTTCTCTCTCGATTTTCGCTCACATCCACACACCACAATTAGTGGCTCTATCACTCTTCCAGATCTCCCAATCGATACAATCTCATCCTCATCCTTCCAACCGAGCTCATAGTCATGACTCTCAAATAATCCCCATGCCTAAGCTATTTGTTTCCTTTCTCTCCATCCCTCTACCTCATGCCCTTCTTTCCCTAGTTCTCTCAACAATGACAATAACGATATCTAATCATCTATACTAGCTTCTACATTGCACAATTTTCTTGCACCAAATCTTGGGTTCCAAAAGCACCATAACCCCACCACTATAATCTTATATAAACTAGTTACTACATCCATGGTTTCTCCTTAGTTATAGAGGTTACCTAATTACAAACTCCCTTTTTTGAGCCTTCAAAACTCTAGACATATCAACAACAATACAACCCTTCGTTCTACAACAACAACAATTTCTAAGCATTATATTGTTAATTGGGCAAATATTGTTTACATGACACCTCAAATAGATCCTATAACATGTCCCATGTACAATTTGAAGAAATTCCTTGATGTCCCAATGCAACACAACCAGGGTCATTCACATTATTTTACCTTGGGACACATCACCACTAGTTTGGTTATTCCACACAATCCAAAACGAGCTACATAYTATCTATTRCACATGATTTCTACTCAAGATGCCAATACAAATGTTACTCTAAGTATCCAAGGAAATCTATGGGAGAAATGACATATGATTAAGGGAAAACATGATGTTGTATTCCTCATTATCTCTAGTCTCGATGAGCCAAGGCTTTTTTTTTGCACACAAGGCACACTTAATCTTTTCACTTCATTTCTAGTTTGAGCATGTGCACATGGATGAATCCCTCTATCCACATTTGTATTATGCATGACCCAACACAACCTTTGACCCAAAGTTCCACATTATTCCAACATTACCAACCTCATTCAATGAACAACGGTAAAATCACCACTCAGCACAAACAAACATTTCTTCTAGCATGTCTCCTCCCCTTAGTGACTTATGCCCTTACTATATTATAGAAATTAGAGAAGCAACCTTACTCCATTCACTTTCATAACCCTAACTCTAACCCTCACCCAAACCCTAGTGCTAATTCCCTCCCTCCCACAACTATTCATTCCCCTTAAATACCTACTTCGACACATCCTTCTAATCTCCCTAACAGTTACACCACTTCTTATTTTCCTCCAATATGGTGCCATTATCAAAAATCTTAGAACCGTGATGTTGCAGATTGCAAATTCTTACAACATGAAGCCACATCGAAATCCCTATACATTGATGAACAAGCCCTTGACTATTCCAAGGTTCCTCTATCCCCTTATCCTTCTCCTCAACTCTAGATAGTTCCTCTGCCAAACCCTCCTATAGTGTATCCATCCTTACTATTAATGACCAAAGAACATGTTGCACCACATTTAAATCTCCTTTTTACTCACAATTGTCAGGTTAAAGATAAACTCACCACCATCCTCCTTGAAAATAGAAGACAAAAGAACCTCATTTACATACTTTTTCCATGCATCTTCAACTTCCCACTACTCGACACCCATCTCCTTATCAACTAGATTGTGTTCAACAAGACATCCCTCATCTACTCATTAATAAATGTTGTACAAAAAACTTTACCATGACCTTTCCATGATATAGTTGAATGAAACATCTCTCCCCTTGACTATTCTAATCTATTCCTAGGAATCCTATATCAGTAACACTAAAAATCATTATACAACATCCACTGCAATGCCTATCACCTCTTTAAATATGGAAAATCCTATGAGCTGACCTTTGCTACCATACCTCTACCATGTGCTGCCACAACCGAACAAGTTAGCATACACAAATACCTTTCTCTCTCAATTTTCCCTCACATCCACACACCACAATTAGTGTCTCTATCACTCTTCCAGATCTCCCAACAGATACAATCTCATCCTGATCCTTCCACCCTAGCTCATAGTCATGAATCTCAAATAATCCCCATGCCTAAGCTATTTGTTTCCTCTCTCTCCATCCCTCTACCTCATGCCCTTCTTTCCCTAGTTCTCTCAACAATGACAATAATGATATCTAATCATCTATACTAGCTTCTACATTGCACAATTTTCTTGCACCAAATCTTGGGTTGCAAAATCACCATAACCCCACCACTATAATCTTATAGAAACTAGTTACTACATCCATGGTTTCTCCTTAGTTATAGATGTTACCTCATTACAAACTCCCTCTTTTGAGCCTTCAAAACTCTAGGCATATCAGCAACAATACAACTCTTCGTTCTACAACAAAAACAATTCCTAAGCTTTATATTGTTAATTGGGCAAATATTGTTTACATGACAATTCAAATAGATCCTATAACATGTCCCATGTACAATTTGAAGCAATTCCTTGATGTCCCAATGCAACACAACCAGGGTCATTCACATTATTTTACCTTGGGACACATCACCACTAGTTTGGTTATTCCACACAATCCAAAACGAGCTACATACTATCTATTGCACATGATTTCTACTCAAGATGCYAATACAAATGTTACTCTAGGTATCCAAGGMAATCTATGGGAGAAATGGMATATGATTATGGGMAAGCATGATGTTRTATTCCTCATTATCGCTAGTCTCGATGAGCCAAGGMTTCTYTTTTGCACAYAAGGCAMACTTAATMTTTTCACTTCATTTCTAGTTTGAGCMTRTGCACATGGAKGAATCCCTCTATYCACATTTGTATTATRMATGACCCAACACAACMTTTGACCCARAGTTCCACATTATTCCAACATTACCAACCTCATGCAATGAACAATKGGAAAATCACCACTCARCACAAACAMACATTTCTTCTAGCRTGTCTCCTCCCCTTAGTGACTTATGCCCTTACTATATWRCACAAATTAGWGAAGMAACCTTAMTCCATTCCCYTTCATAACCMTAACTCYAACCCTCACCCAAACCCTAGTGYTRATTCCCTCCCTCCCWCAACTATTCATGCCCSTTACATACCTSCTTCARCACATCCTTCTAATCTYCCTAAYAGTTACACCACCTCTTATTTTCCYCCAMTATGGTGCCACTATAAAAAAACTTAGAACCATGATGTTSSAGATTGCAAATTCTTACAACATGAAGCCACATYGAAAKCCMTRTAMATTGATGAASAAGCCCTTGACTATTCCAAGGTTCCTCTATCCCCTTATCYTTCTCCTCAACTCTAGATAGTTCCTCTGCCAAACCCTACTATAGTATATCCATCCTTACTCTTAATGACCAAAGAACATGTTGCACCACATTTAAATCTCCTTTTTACTCACAATTGTCAGGTTAAAGATCAACTCACCACCATCGTCCTTGAAAATTGATGCCAAAAGAACCTCATTTACATACTTTTTTCTTGCATCTTCAACTTCCCACTACCCGACACCCCTCTCCTTATCAACTAGGTCGTATTCAACAAGACATCCCTCATCTACTTATTAATAAATGTTGTACAATCACCTTTACCATGACCTTTCCATGATATAGTTGAATGCAACGTCTCTCCCCTTGACTATTCTAATTTATTCCTATGCATCCTATATCAGTAACACTGAAAAGCTTTATACAACACCCACTGCAATGCCTATCACCTCTTTAAATATGGAAAATCCTATGAGTTCACCTTTTCTACCATACCTCTACCATGTGCTGCCACAACCCAACAAGTTAGCATACACAAATACTTTTCTCTCTCAAATTTCCCTCACATCCACACACCACAATTAGTGGCTCTATCACTCTTCCAGATCTCCCAACCGATACAATCTCATCCTCATCCTTCCACCCTAGCTCATAGTCATGACTCTCAAATTATCCCCATGCCTAAGCTATTTGTTTCCTTTCTCTCCATCCCTCTACCTCATGCCCTTCTTTCTCTAGTGCTCTCGACAATGACAAGAATGATATCTAATCATCTATACTAGCTTCTACATTGCACAATTTTCTTGCACCAAATCTTGGGTTGCAAAAGCACCATAACCCCACCACTATAATATTATAGAAACTAGTTACTACATCCATGGTTTCTCCTTAGTTATAGAGGTTACGTCATTACAAACTCCCTTTTTTGAGCCTTCAAAACTCTAGGCATATCAACGACAATACAACTCTTCGTTCTACAACAACAACAATTCCTAAGCGTTATATTGTTAATTGGGAAAATATTGTTTACATGACACCTCAAATAGATCCTATAACATGTCTCATGTACAATTTGAAGCAATTCCTTAATCTCCCAATGCAACACAACCAGGGTMATTCACATTATTTTACCTTGGGACACATCACCACTAGTTTGATTATTCCACACAATACAAAATGAGCTACATACTATCTATTGCACATGATTTCTACTCAAGATGCCAATACAAATGTTACTCTAGGTATCCAAGGAAATCTATGGGAGAAATGGCATATGATTATGGGCAAGCATGATGTTGTATTCCTCATTATCGCTACTCTCGATGAGCCAAGGCTTCTTTTTTGCACACAGGGCACACTTAATCTTTTCACTTGATTTCTAGTTTGAGCTTGTGCACATGGAAGAATCCCTCTATCCAAATTTCTATTATGMATGACCCAACACAACCTTTGACCCAGAGTTCCACATTATTCTAACATTACCAACGTCATGCAATGAACAATGGGAAAATCACCTCTCAGCACAAACAAACATTTCTTCTAGCGTGTCTCCTCCCCTTAGTGACTTATGCCCTTACTATATTACACAAATTAGAGAAACAACCTTACTCCATTCCCTTTCATAACCCTTACTCTAACTCTCACCCAAACCCTAGTGCTAATTCCCTCCCTCCCACAACTACTCATGCCCCTTAGATACCTCCTTCGGCATATCCTTCTAATCTCCGTAACAGTTACACCACCTCTTATGGTGCCAATATAAAAAAACTTAGAACCATGATGTTGTAGATTGCAAATTCTTACAACATGAAGCCACATCGAAAGCCCTGTACATTGATGAACAAGCCCTTGACTATTCCAAGGTTCCTCTATCCCCTTATCCTTCTCCTCAACTCTAGATAGTTCCTCTGCCAAACCCTACTATAGTATATCCATCCTTACTCTTAATGACCAAAGAACATGTTGCACCACATTTAAATATCCTTTTTACTCACAATTGTCAGGTTAAAGATAAACTCACCACCATCGTCCTTGAAAATGGAAGCCAAAAGAACCTCATTTACATACTTTTTTCATGCATCTTCAACTTCCCACTACCTGACACCCCTCTCCTTATCAACTAGGTTGTGTTCAACAAGACATCCCTCATCTACTCATTAATAAATATTGTACAATCACCTTTTCCATGACCTTTCCATGATATAGTTTAATGCAACGTCTCTCCCCTTGACTATTCTAATTTATTCTTAGGCATCCTATATCAATAACATTGAAAAGCTTTATACAACACCCACTGCAATGCCAATCACCTCTTTAAATATGGAAAATCCTATGAGTTCATATTTTCTACCATACCTCTATCATGTGCTGCCACAACCGAACAAGTTAACGTACACAAATACCTTTCTCTCTCGATTTTACCTCACATCCACACACCACAATTAGTGGCTCTATCACTCTTCCAGATCTCCCAACTGATACAATCTCATCCTCATCCTTCCACCCTAGCTCATAGTCATGAATCTCAAATTATCCCCATACCTAAGCTATTTGTTTCCTTTCTCTCTATCCCTCTACCTCATGCCCTTCTTTCCCTAGTGCTCTCAACAATGACAATAATGATATCTAATCATCTATACTAGCTTCTACATTGCACAATTGTCTTGCACCAAATCTTGGGTTGCAAAAGCACCATAACCCCACCACTATAATCTTATAGAAACTAGTGACTACATCCATGGTTTCTCCTTAGTTATAGAGGTTACCTCATTACAAACTCCCTTTTTTGAGCCTTCAAAACTCTAGGCATATCAACAACAATACAACTCTTTGTTCTACAACAACAACAATTCCTCAACGTTATATTGTTAATTGGGCAAATATTGTTTACATGACACCTCAAATAGATCCTATAACATGTCCCATGTACAATTTGAAGCAATTCCTTGATGTCCCAATGGAACACAACCATGGTCATTCACATTATTTTACCTTGGGACACATCACCACTAGTTTGATTATTCCACACAATCCAAAATGAGCTACATACTATCTATTGCACATGATTTCTACTCAAGATGCCAATACAAATGTTACTCTAGGTATCCAAGGAAATATATGGGAGAAATGGCATATGATTATGGGCAAGCATGATGTTGTATTCCTCATTATCGCTACTCTCGATGAACCAAGGCTTCTTTTTTGCACACAAGGCACACTTAATCTTTTCACTTCATTTCTAGTTTGAGCTTGTGCACATGGAGGAATCCCTCTATCCACATTTGTATTATGCATGACCCAACACAACCTTTGACCCAGAGTTCCACATTATTCCAACATTACCAACCTCATGCAATGAACAATGGGAAAATCACCACTCAGCACAAACAAACATTTCTTCTAGCATGTCTCCTCCCCTTAGTGACTTTCATAAACTGGGGGAAAGTGATACATATCATAATTCCATCATCTTCTTCAACAATTCAATCTATATTATTGTCAAACATCCTCCCAGAGCCTCTTCTTTATCATAATACCACCTATTCATCACAAAGACCCACAAGTTTTATTGCACCACAACCAAAATCAATGGGAACGAGGATTTGGATTCTAAACACATGGGACTTCTTCTGCATTGATCCTCTATTTAGTGTGCACCTACAACAAGTTAGTGATTTACGATCCACATCTCTAATTCATCTTTTCTCATGCTTTTTTTTATATGATTCAATTGTTTCCTCTTTGCACTTGGATAGTTTACTTTCTCTTGTACACGTATTCCATCTTGGTGTCGACCTTGTTACAACCTTACCACTTCCTGACATTTTTGGATGGATAGATCCACCTCTCTATATAGTTCAACACTTAGCATTGTATGCCATTGCTTCTAAACCTTTCCACTTCCCACTACATTTCCTAGCTTGGGAGGAAACCAGCGACACTTTCAATCTAAGCCAATTGATATAGAACACAAGGGCACACTTACCAAGAAGTGCACCTCATTAGTAGTGCCCCTCCTTGAGTGTGCATTCCCTAATTTAAAGCTACATTCATGGATAGTTAGTTGCATACTTTCAACCCCTGATTTGTGTGCTTTTTCATTGTTTAGCATTTCTTCCAACCTTCGAGCTATGTGCATCTAGTTTATATTTATTTTAGTCTTAGACTATGTGAAATTAGTTAAGTAGTTAATTGTGAACCCATTGTAAAACTATAAGAATGCCTTTGGCCAAATAAATGAGACTAATATGTTTTGAGATATTATTGTTCTCTTATTTCTATGTTTTTATTGGGTTTTATTGCTCGATCATATGTGTTCCTTATCACCCAGTCATGGCTTGAACTCAAAGTGATTTTCAAGTTTGATATAATGTAGTTTGATGTTTTTCCCTTTATCATCAACCAAGAATGAGAAGATGAGATTTTATTTGAGAACTTGTAAAACAATTGTATTCCACTTTTATTTTTTTGTCATTATTTCAGGAGAAAGAGGACTATTATTATTTAAGGGAGGGGAAGGTCAAGCAAGCAAGCATAATCACCACGTCGATGCTAAAAGACGTGAAAATAAATGACTACACCATGTATATTACATTACATTATACGCCTATTTATTTATTTAGGGATTTTCATTAGCTTGTGCAATAAAGAAGTCCCTTTGTTGATCTCCCCCATGGTTCTTCATATTCTCTTGAGCAAGTCCACTCTCTTTTTTTAAACAAGAACAATTAATTTTTGTATTATAAATTTGTTGCAACCTCACTAGTCAACACAATAATACAAAAATAGATCTATCCAATATTCTATATTTCAAGATTTGTCCAAAACCTTGAAAAATAACTACACAAATTATGATACTATCATTTACAAAGGATGTCCAAAATTTTATGCTAATATAAAACCTAAAATAGACACATAAAAAAATATCAACTTTATGCAACGTATAAAACCTAAAATAGATACATAAAAAAATATCAACTTTACGCAATGTGAGAAGACCTGAATTTAATTAAGGGCATTCATGATGTTAGCTTCCTCTTGCTCAACAAGAGAAGGTTGGGGATCCTGGTCCATCTCATCCACTTCTCTAGGCATTTGGTGAATGGACGACTCCTCATTGTGTTCTTCAACACTTGAACCAACAAACATTTTGAAATTGGACATGGTTGACTAAGCATTTCGAGTCAAATTAGAAATATGTTGGTGCAAGACACAACACTTAACCTCTAAATTTTAAATCTGTCTCTTCTGTTGCAATAGAGTTTCCATAATAGCTCCTAGCCCATTGTTACGATTCTCCTCTTGAGTATGAATTTTTCATGTTGCGGTGAAAATAGAGGTCATGTTATCTACAATAAGATCCTCTTGTATTCAAACAACATGATGGATTTTAGTGATCTCACAAAGGGAAATTTTCCTTGATGGTTATGGCTTGCCATACATTCCAATCTCAAAAGAAAACTACTCAAAATCCCCCAATTCCAAACCCTCTTTATATTATCCTTTTCCAATGTTGAGAACCACACTTCCACTACCAATTTGAAACCTATGATCGCAGAGGAACAAACTGAAGATGTGAAATTGATAGATCTACTCACCTTTTAAGCTAGCAAATCTCTAAAACACCACCAAGAGTTCATCTAGCATGGACTGGGGAGAGACACTTCCAAGATTACCACCTCCAAGGATACACCAGAAATGAACCGAGGGTGTCTATCAAGTTGAGAAGGCCTCTTATAAGTCAACCACCCAGACCCAGGACAAGCTCCATTATCCTACCTTTTCTTGAGGTCACATTAAAACCCAATTGACAAAGATACTCCTCCATAAAGGTTGAAGCGTGTGATGGTACAAAAGTTGTTATGTCGTTTGAACTTCGTCCTCCCATCTTAAATTCAATGTGTTGCTTGAATTGATTATATGATGGCATACACAACTTTGGGTTAGTCATAAAAAATATTTATTAAGAATTGGGGAGAAGGATACCCCACTTTTCTCCTCAATGTTCTACAATCTAGGCATGAGGCTTAATTGGTCAAGTGATAAGTGTGACAATTCCTTCATATTAAACATGAAAAAGTTGTATGGACTCAAATAAATTGACCTCTTTATAGATTCACCAAGTGAGCTTTGCTATATTTCCATCAGAAGAAGAACATTATGCATGAATCTAATGATTATTATTGAGTATCCAATGACAATTAACTCTTTTATCCACCTTGGCTCAAGAATATTTATCCCTTGATATAAAGCTAATGCCTCTACCTAATTATTGCTTGTTCCACCCAATCTCCATTCCAAACTTACTTCTTGATTTCCCTCATGAAAAAACACAATCCCCCTCCCACTCCACCCACACTTCCACCCCATCAAGGAAACTCTCTTATCATGAAAAGTGACTTGCAAAACATTAATGAATATGTCTAGCTTTCAATCCTTGTGCAATTTAATATTTTGGAAAGCATTACTAAGGCACAATTTGATCTTTTTTGTTGCAACTTCAAACTTGACTTGATTATTATTTGTTATGCCAATAAATTTGTAGAATGTATATAATATTGTTCCCTCTTCACTTTTTAGAATACCCTCTACTCCTACTAATCCCAAGTTACTCATCTCTACCCCATCAAAATTCAAATTGATACAATCCACCCTAGAAGGGATTCATATCACTATAAGATTTAAGACATCCTTATCATGTTACCTTTTAATGGAAGTGAAGGGCACTACTTGTGGAATTTTCTACTTTTCCAAAATCTTTAATCTTGATGTGATGGTTAGCCCCAATTTTCTCCCTATAATATTGTATAGTTGTGCGTGCGTCCGTGCATGCTTGTATTTTCAATGGATCACTATATTTGTCCTCATAAATATACTGGTTCATGGATATACATAGACCCCAAAAGATAATCCACAGGCCTATATTCCATAGCCTTTCTATTATGCCACTCGACTATTTTGATTCATGACACTTTTTCAATATTTTTGTTACTCTAGTTCCACTAGGGGAGATTTATTAACTTGGTTTGTCATTATTGACCATACTTCATTTTTTATTTGACAATTGGATCAATATATCATTATGTCTTCCTTTGAGATGAAATAACCATTGCATCTTATAGGGCCATGGGTTCCTCTTCTCTTCAAATTCTCTTGTGACAAGATTCTCTATTTTTTTTTTGTAGGCGGGAAGTTATCTTTTGTCACACCCTTTGGTTCCATATTTTTTTTTTCAATATAAGGTATTTTGGAAATTTTTCAAACTCCTCATCTTAACTGATTAATTTCCTTATGTACTAAATTACCTTCCACCTTAAAGCCTCAAAGATGTTGTAATTTTACATCCACCTGATACATTGATTTACACTCAAAGAATTTGCCTTGAAACTAAAACATTCACACTAAAACACTAGTCAAAGCTTCATATCTACGTAAAGAAAAGTGATGAATGGAAATCTTAAAAGTGAATGCATCGCATATTAAGAGATGAGATTATCCCTGCAACAACAAAAAAATCTGATCTATACAAACAACAACATGAGTGTTACAAACAACAAGATAAAATTATGTAACCACAATCACTATGTTTTCATTAAAACGTAAGAAAAATAAAATAATTTCCTTAAGGGATTCTCTCAACACTTCACGCTCTGACTGTTTTTTTACACAACTCACATATATGAATATATGACCCTAACTAGTGTGCCCTCCCTCATCTAGTCAAACTTGACAAGAGGGGAAAGCAATTACAAAACATCACTATTAACAATAAACCTCTAAGAGAGTGCCCCACATAAAAATAAATCCCTCCCAAGCATTGAGCCCTACCTATGCCTAGGACATCTCTTACACATTCTTCCATTAAAATGATCTTTCATCATTATGTCATTGTCGTGAATACTCCTTCATGGTTAATTCTAACCACAAATTGGCCCAACTCATGACCTAGCTAATTAGGCCCCTCGAGCTCAATCTTGACCAGCTTGTTAGATTGGAGATGATTCCAATGACAGATGGGTTAAGGGAGTTTGCAAGGACTCTTAGAATAACAAGTTTTGTGTAGCCCATGAGTCCTCAAATCAGCCAGATGGAAGACCAATACTAGTGCATCAATGCATAATAATTTAAGAGCATTGCCTTGGTCATTGGGAAGGATGTGGGTACCCTTCATAAAACATCTCATCTCAATATTGCAACATGAGGGCATTCTTCCCACTCTTGATTTGGAACTCCTATAAGTCTATGGACCTAGAGGAGTCCCAAATAAAACCTAAAGTTCACATGCTATAGGATTACTATAACCATGCCTTGAAGGCCTTGATGACCTTAAATACTTACAATGCCATAGAAAAAGTGGGAAGAAATGATGATTTGGAGAACATGGATATCAACGTTGCCTTTTGTCAATGAAAGTACTATTACCGTCTGAACTAGCACCCTTGTGAAAAGTCCAAAACTAGGTGCTAACTGGGGCAACAAGATGGGAAGTGCACCACTGTGACCTTAGGGCACTTTAGGCCAACTCCTAGAAGCCACAGGGGGTATCCAAAATAATGAAAGTAAACCTTTTTAAGTGAAATAAAACCATGCAATCATATGATTTACTTTGATGAATCCACAAAATATGTAACAAAACTATGCATAGGATTCCAATCAACAATTACAATGCTCTAAAGATATTCAACTAGAAACAATTGCATGAACTGGATTATATCCACTTCAAAGAAAGGTTTAAAGCTAGTGGATGTGTGTGCCACATCTAATGTGTAAGATAAACAACATTAACAACTTCGTATTTTTAATTAAATCTATCAAAACTCACAAGAGGTTAGAACCACTTCAAGCTACTTTAGGACAGAAAGAGTGATGACATTTAACATTAATCAAATGTGCAATGTGTTCTTGTGTTTACCACTTGATTATATGCTAAGAGAGGACAAGCTTATGGTTATCCTTTCACTTCTAAATCTGATTTGTGAATAAAATGCAGGAATTTCAGATTTAGGTCATGAAATTTCAGATTAAAGAAAAAAGAACAAGAAGTCTTGGATGTTTCCACTTGGGTAATAGATATTCTGCACAACAAAATCCAAAAAAGTGTTAGAGACAAGTTCTAAATATATATAAACATTAACTAAGAAAGAACTTGTAAAATGGATGGTGAATCACCCTAGGGTTTCACAAGTTAGAATTTGGAATTCACCAAATAAAACCTCTAAGTAAATGATAAGCAATTACAAGCACATTAGAGATTAATATCACCTCTATATATGTAAGATAAGCGTGGAAAACAATCTAGAAATGAAATAGAAGCTATGGATGAGAAAGAAAACACCTTGAAGCCACCAAACCCTAGACTTAGGGTTTCATCAAATCTGATTTTTAATGCTGCAATTTAATTTCCAGATTTGAGAGTCACCTTAAATCTCAATACAATAGAGCCAATTTTCCTCCTTAGCATTAGAGATCAACAATTAAACCTAAACCTTAGGATAATTTGTCTAGGAAACGAAATAATCTATTAAATTTACACTAGACAATGAATAAAATATAAATAAATAATTTTCTTTGATTTTTCACCATTAGATTTCTTTATAAACAACAAAAAATTAAATGTTTTATTTTTTAGGGTTTTTTGGTTGGTTGTTGGATATAGGAATAGTGCCTTTTTAAAATCCAATTAGGGCTCATGGGGTTAAGAAGTATGCCCCTCTAAGAATTGGTCACTTCTATCTTAAGGACCAAGGTAAGAGATTAGAACCCTAAGGGTAGAATAATATCCAACCTAATCAAGATAAGCTAAGAGGACCAAGGCCCTACAAGAAGGGATTCCTCAAAGGGAAAAAACCTTCACCAACAAGATCAATTATAACTTGAACAAAATACTAAAAACCCTTTCCAAGGAACCAAAGGAAAAACAAGACAAGAGATTGAGCACTTACTCAAGTTAACAAGAGAAGAAGGAAGGAACAAACCCTAAATCATCTCCTCTCGAAGTAGTTAATTAACTCCTAAAATAGATTGATCTTGGAAGCTAGTAGAAGTCTTGAATCACCATAACAAATATTTAATACACCAAGAAAGAGAAAGCTCCAATAATCGACATCAAAATGTCAACAATAAGATCTTTTATTAATCGTAGTCACAAATTATATCTAGCAATTCACAACAATTTGGAATGAGAGGAGTGCCTTTATTTATAGAGGAGGATTCAACATCATTCCCATTCTTTATTAATTCTTTCTCCCTAAAATTAGCCTAGGATACTAAGAAATAAGACTTTTCATCCACACAAAGAAGGAGACTAAGTCAATACATAATCAAATGATGCCACATGTACAAAAAAACCTTATGAGAGAGGGACATCTTGCAAAGAAAGGAGATGATTTTGTCTTCGAGGCCAATGTTCCAAGGAAAGAGTGATGTGAAAGCCTTAAAACATGGTGAAGTATCATCCCAAGCAAGAAAGGTACCACCATCTCTCTCCTCCAAGCAGAATGACCTCATGAAACAATGGAGAAGGACCTAAAAAGTTGACAACCTCCTCAAAATGTCCTCAAGGAATGCTCAAAAGGTATCTCCAAGGTGTGACCAAGCACTCAAATCAAGTAAGGATTATCCACAAGGCAAGAAAGATGCCTCTCCAAGTCAAGTCATCACCATGGCTGTCATAAAACCCATAAGTGCGGGTCGACCCTCAAATCATGTAAGGAACATTTCCAAAAGACATGAAAATGGAGGGTTCTTAGGAATCTCCAATGTGGCATGTGTAGAGGATGTCCATGTATGCAATATTAGACCAAATATGCCTTGGAGGATGTGATCAATACCTCAGGATATGTGTACTACCTTGAGAACCGTGACACTTCCTCGAGAGACATGAAACTAAGTGAGCATTTGGAGAATCATCTGTTATAGTAGATTGCCAAAGTGTGATGAATACATAAGATAGGGATCCATGCTTAGGACCAGAGTAATTGTGTTATACATAGGTGTGACAACATTTACAAAGAGAAACATTTTTACATCATATACAAAGGGTTAAGAGATACTAGTAGCTCCCCTAGATCATGTGTTCTAGTAGATCCACCCTAAGATGGTTGCATACCAACCCAAATCATAAATTACCAACATGATGAAGAGTTACCAACATCAAGGGGAAATTGATTGTAACCATAAAATCAAATTCTATCTTGAAATTAGGACTAAAAGGATGGGCCATGACCGAACACATGGGGTTTGGAGATAGTACATAGGCACCCCACCAATACATAGAACATCTAAGCATGGTCCAATACAATACATGAGTGAAAATACAACCACACTTTTGGCTCATCATGATACAATAAGGCCCATAATCTACTCATATGATGGACCACATCTGGAAAAAAAATATAGGGAACATTAACGTGTAACAATTAACATAAGAGGAACTGAAGGGCCTTAACAAACCCACAAAAAATTACAATTGGAAAGATTAGGACCATGGTTTAGAGTCTCAAGATTTTGTGTTTGCACAAAAAAATAATATGTGGATTAATGTTAAAAATTCTTTAAATTTTCTTTTGATCGATGTCATTGTGTTTATCTTTGGTCATGAAAAGGATAAGGGTAGGGTGGAAACCCTAGGTTCACCTCAACTATCTCCTCTTGTCATGGATTAGCAGACTAATCCCTTGCAACAATTGTATTGGATTATTTTGAGAATAGATGGATGCTAGTTGGGCTTAACCAATTATTATGCATCTAATGATTCTAAAGATAATATAAATTTATTGATGTCCAATGGATGACAATGGATAACATAATGACACTACTAAGTACATCAACGTCAATATAAAGTGGGAGTGCAAGGATGACTCCTATAAAAGCAAAAATGGTTTTTTTGAGGCATTGGATGGTTCACAAGCTCCGATAATCCCAATGTATTGTATATGGGGATTTCAATATGGATTGAACATATGAAGATAACAAAGGCACATTGCTAGTTTTAATGACCTATGGTGAGAAATCAACCTAGAATACCCTCAAGGCCAATCTAGGGTTATATGGCCTAAATAAATTTAGAAGGAAGAAGTCTCATGAGTTTTGTTTCACCTGGTCTAATTTTTGAAAGGGAGAGAAATGCATTCTCAAAAGGATGTTTGGGCCATGGGACTAAACTAAATTGGGTTATGGGGAGGAAAATGTCTTAAACCATAAATATATTTATTTCTCTATTTCTCAGGGAGCTATGAAAATGAGAATGCATACAACTTAATTCATTATGATTGTTTCTCATCCTAAAAACTAGAATTGTATCAAATATATTAAAATAATTTGGAACACTCTTGTAAGTTTTAAACATTTGAAGTTAAATATGCATACATAATCTTAAGCAAAATAGAAAGAAAAGCAATGCCACACACATAATACACAAAAATTTACCCCGGAAACTCTTAATTAGGAAAACCAACAAACCTTAGATCCACACCTCTATATTATTCATTATATTAACTTCACCATTCATAATACAATATTTAGGTATTCCGCGACATCCAAATCCCTAATTTGTTAACTCCAATTAGATTACAATGGGTCGAAAAACCATTGGTTGAAAACCACAAAACATGCCAAAAATAACCCAAAATTTTTGGTTAGGGGCTCCCACCCTCGAACCTTGAATAGTGGGGGGGGGCTTAGCCACACCCCACCCCATGCACTATGAAAAGAATATAACACATTCCCAACATTCTCCCACTTGTTGTTTTCTTTGCAAACATGGGCCTAGGTTTTAGAAGATCAATAGTTAATGGAAGCAACACCCATTGCTTCTCTACACCAAGATAACTTCTTAGTACTAAGAGAGTTCATCAATGTTTTTGCAACATTCTTCAAAGTGTTAACCTTCACCAACATCACCTTCTTGTCTTCAACCATGTTTTTCACAAAGTGGTATTCAATATCAATATGATACATTTTAGAATGATAAGCAAGGCTCTTTACCAAAAATATTGCATTCTTAATATCACAATGTAACCTTACAGTTTTTTGAAGAAACCCAGTACCTAAACATAATATTTGTAACCATATAGCCTCCTTACTTGCATGAGTGACTACCATGTATTCAATTTCAGTAGTTGAGAGTGCAACTATAGCCTGTCTCTTTCTCATCCACTTAAAGATGAAAAGGAGATCCAAGGAGTGCTACAAAGGTGTCATTGAGCTTGGAAGAAGGGTTGGAAGAATGGAGTTACCCTCCTATGATGGATCAGATCACATCTAGGTTACAACATGGGTACAAAAGACGGATGCTTACCTCCAATTGAATTCTATGGAGGAAAGAGAAGCTATTAAGTTTGCAAATTTATATCTGATGGGGAAGGCACACGAATGGTGGTTCCATGGAATAACCACCTTGGGCCATGGACACATCACCTCTGATCAATAATTCATACAAAGGCTCATTGACATGTTTGACAAAGGAGACCTAGATGATCATTTCAGGGACCGTACACAGCTTAAGAAAATAGGGTCATTTGAAGCATTTATTGAGGAGTTTTAAAGAGTATCAGTGATGGTTCCAGATATGGAAAAATCTAGATTACTTATGTTGTCTATAGATGTATTGACTGAACTAGTAAGAGGATGGGTTAAGGATTTTAATCCTGTGACCTTGTAAGTTGTTATTGAGCGCACGAAAGATCTAGTTTGGGAAGCAAATAAAAGCAAATTCACACCCAAACCTCATATCATTCTAAGGGGCTGTGACATTAGGCCAATGGAGAAAGACAAGGATAAGTTGGATGAAGCCACAATAAGGGATTTATGAAGAAAACAACTTTTATTCACTTGCAAAGAACCTTGACAACTAGGTCATAGGTGTTTGGGCAAGGGAACAATTCACTACACAAAAGTGATATATGATAGTGAAGAGGAGACAAATGAGGAAGCAATTGAAGCTATCCATGCTATGGAGACCAGCCACAAGGAGTAATATGAAGCCTTTCATGCACAAGGTAGTGGGGCATCCTTACCCCCTGATGTTGGAATAAAAAAGGTCACCATTGCCTCTATGAGTGGGGTGCCTAAATTTAACACCTTTCAGATAAAGGGAGTTGTACAAGGACAAAGGGAAACAATGTTGATAGATGGTGGGGCTTCTCATAACTTCATTGACATGGATATGGTAGAGAGGAGGCATATCCCTACAGTTGATTTTGAGGGCTTCTTGGTTGAAGTGGCAAGAGGGCGCACTATTGCTTGTGACAGGTACATTCCACATATGAGCTTGAAATTGGGCAGGTACACTTTGATACATAACTTTTAAGTGGTGGAAATTCCAGAAACAAATATCATTTTAGGTGTGCAGTGGCTTAGCACCTTGGGGCCAATCACCACTAATTACAAAACCATGGAAATGTCCTTCAACATAGAAGAAGGAAAAAGAGTCACACTTAAAGGGATGACAGGGGATTCTCCTAGAGTGGTGATAGCCAATAAATTGCATGCCATATTTAGGTGATAAGAGATAGTCTTTGTAGCTGAATGCTTCATCATGGACACAAATGATGGGAAAACAATCAATACCCTCCAGACATACAAAGGATCCTCCATAAGCATAAAAGGGTCTTTGAGCCTATTCCTCAAGGGAAACCACCAGACAAGGGGTTTGAACATATTATAGAATTGAAAGAAGGGGAAAAACTGGTCATCACTACCCCTTACCGACATCCCAAGAAGCACATGGATGAGATAGAAAGTGTCATCAAATAATTAAATAATTACTAGCCATGGGGAATATCATACCAAGTTCAAACCCATTCACATCATCGGTTGTGTTGGTCAAAATGAAGGATTGAACTATGCACATGTGCATAGATCACAAATCATTGAATAAGATAATCACGAAGAACAGATACCCCATTCCCAGAATAGATGAACTATTGGATGAACTGCATGGGGCAGCATACTTGAACAAAATTGATTTGCACTCTGGATACCATCAAATCGGGTTGAGGGAGCAAGACATACACAAGACAACCTTCACATGCCATTTTGGAAACTATGAGTTCCTTGTTATGCCTTTTGGCCTTACCAATGCACCAACTACCTTTAAATCTTGCATGAATCATGTGTTTAACAAGCAACTAAGGAAATATCTACTTGTCTTTTTTGATGATATATTGATTTACAAAAAAACTTGGGAAGAGCATCTCAAACACGTGGACCACATTTTGAGAATTATGGAGGAGCAGTCTCTATATGCCATATAATCAAAATGTGAGATTGGAATGATAGAGGTCCTCTACTTGGGACACATAATTGGACCAAAAGGGGTACATGTACATCAAGAGAAGATTTGAGCTATCATTAATTGGCCCACACCTAGAACAATTATAGAACTTAAAAGTTTTCTGGGCATCTGCAGTTACTACATAAAGTTTTTGATCCAGATTTAGGAGTGAAGCGAACTGATTAACATATTGAATACAATAAACACATAGATATGAAGAATAACCTAGATATCCAAGGAAAAATATCTTCTATTGAATAATGAAATAGGCTGAAACTGTAAAACTGCAGAACTGAAAACACTTGCTCGAATGGTGGTAGCTATCTCTGAGAAGAGATGTGACTGCTACATGCATCTGTTTAGTAGAATCAATTACAATGAGGCTCCAGAGGCCTTTTTGATATTACTCATGAATTCCAAAACCATAGATATCCAAAAACCTAACCCTAGAAGTTGAAACGCTAAAAGTCATGTGGGCATGTATGGGTAAGTTGGTGAAAGTTGGTACCTCAACTTCCCTGGGTCGTAACTTTTGCATACGACCTATGTTTTAGGCCAATGTTAACCCATTGGAAAGGTATTTAAGAGAAATACACATTCCACCATCAAACTCTGACTCTGTCTATAGTTTGATTGTGGTGAGCCAAAAACAACGTTTAGGGCCCCAAAACGGCCCTGGAAGTACAAAAAGGTGTGTTGACATGAAAACATACAAAATAAGCCAGTTGGATTAGGCGAGAGGCAATCAATATCCACTTGGAGGATGTGTGGGGCTTCAGACAACCCCATAAGTGTAGAACCCACAATTACAAATAAGTACATAAGAACGTGCTGAACAAAAATGGACAAGAGGAGACGGTTGCAATAGGTGGGTTGCCACATATATCCACCTGGATCAATCCTCCCCCCTTAGGAAGCAATGGTATCCATTACATTGAGTTCCCCCATCAGGTGAGCAAACTTTTGTTGGATTTGGCCCTGGGTGAGCCACTTTCCTTGGTGTAGGAGTTGCCCTACCTTCACAACTCGATAAAGCTAGATCCTCTGGTAGCGAGTGCCCTTGACCTGTGTGTCCACTATCTGATCAGTGGATGCTTGTTCCATGCAGTCATGGTTGAGATTTGTTGGTGTCAGTTGTTCTGCGATCTCTAAGGTGTCCAATAATGGTGGAAAATATGGTCGAAGGAGGTCCACATTGAACACTAGATGCAATCCAAGGAAGGGTGGAGTGTTGAGCTCAAAAGCATTGCTACCCACAACCTTGGTGATAGTGTAAGGACCATAGGTAAGTGGGAAAAGCTTCTAATGGGGCCCCGTGAGACGCTCCTTCTACAAATGTAACCAGAATTTGTTGCCAACTTGAAACTGGTGTGGTACCCTGTGTTGATCATGGTTCTGCTTGTACTTAGCATTGGATTTCTACAAAATCCCTTGGACCTATTGGTGGATGTGATGAATCTGCTCAATGAATCTGGTGGCTTTTTTTATCACATAATGATCATAGGAAGAGTCTCTCTATGTGGTGGCAAGAGGAAGTGCAACATCAATGGGTCCCAAGGGTTGGAATCCCACACCCACCTGAAATGGGCTATGGTCGGTGGAGCTATGGAGAGCTCTATTGTAACTGTGTTGAACATAGGGGAGACTCTCATCCCATGTGTGTGGATGATTAGAATTGTAGATGCGTAGAATGTGCACAATCATCTGATTGATGACCTATGTTTGGCTGTCAGTTTGGGGGTGGAAAGCAGTGGATTTTGTGAGCTTGGTGTCCAATAGAGACTAGAGACTCGAAAAAATGTGTTGAGGAACCTGTTGTCCTAGTCGAAGATGATGGTCTATGGTATCCCAAAGTGGACCCACACTTGTTAGAATAAGAGCTTGGTATTATCTATCGCTGAGATATTCTTCTTGCAGGCTATGAGGATGGCCATCTTCGAAAACCGATCAACGACCACAAATACACAATCATTTCCTTGCTTGGTGAATGACAAGATAGACATGTAATCCATTGAGATGGATTCCCAAGGATTCTTGGGAATAGGAAGAGGGGTGTATAAGCCTTGCTTCTTGATGGCTAGCTTGGAAATGGCATAAGTAGTGCAAGATCTGATATACTTGTTGATGTCTTGTCAAAGTTTTGGCGAATAAAAATGTTTTTAAAGAACAACTACAGTTTTCTCCATGCCAAAATGTCTTTCCACTCGACTGTAGTGGGATTCCCAAATCATCTTTTCACGCTGGCTTGTAGGAACACAAAGATGGCCTAGGTGTCATAAGATTCCGTCCTAAAAGTGAAAATCGGTGACAGTTGTGCCTGTACTCAAGAGCTGATAGGTGGTGGCGAAGTTTGGATCTTGCTGATAAAGTTGGGGCCACTCAGATGCTTCAAGTCCATAGGAATGGAGCACAGTGGTGAGTGAAACCATAGGAGGCCAACTGAGGCAGTCAACGACATGATTGGAGATACATGTCTTATACTTGATGTTGAGATGGAGTTGTTGTGGGTAGGTGGACCACTTCTGATGGCAGTCGTTCTGCAATTTCCCCTGTGTCTGTATGAACTACAGAGGCTTGTGATCAGTGTGTATGATCGTCTCTTTTCCCAGAATGTAATGTTTCCATTGACGACATGCTTGTACAATGGAATACATTTCCTTTTCATAGGTGGGGTATTTTCGGACAGTATCAGAGAGTGTATCACTATGGTATTCCACCAGATTCCTGTGCTGAGTGAGAACTTCACCCACAACATAGTCATATGCATCAGTCTTAATCTCGAATGATTGTTGCAGATCGGGAAAGGAGAGTACTGGAGATGAGCACAAGCGATGCTTTAGATCATCGAATGCTTTTTGCTTCTCCTTCCCACACATGAACTTGGCCCTACCACTGCCCTTGGTCACTTCACTGAGGGCCCATGCAATATGTTATAATCCCAACACGAGCCATCAGTAGAAGTTGGCTAGTCGCAAGAAGCTTTGAATCTCGATCAGTGTGGTCGGGGATGGCCAGTCACGAATGACATGGATCTTAGCTAGATCAACATGTACCCCATGCTCATAAACAATGTATCCCAAGTATTGGCCTCTATTCATGCCAAAAGAGCATTTTTCCAAGTTGGCATATAGCTTGTCATCCAAATATACCACCACAAAGGAGTTGGTGAAGGGTCTCAATACATCATCCATCAACCTCATGAAAGTGGTTGGTGAATTTTTTAATCTAAAGGGCATGACTAGCCATTCAAAGAGACCTTATTTAGATTTGAAGGTTGTCTTCCATACATCAGTTGGTTCGATGAGAACCTGGTGGTAGCTAGACTTTAGGTCAATCTTGCTGAATAACTTTCCCCCCTTGAGTTGGTCAAGAAGGTCATCAATCCTAGGAATGGGGTACTGGTTCCTAACTGTGATTTTATTTAAGGCTCTGTAATCAATGCAGAGTCACCATGTCCCATCCTTCTTCTACACTAGTACAATCAGGCTTCTACAAGGGAAGGAGTTGGGTCTAATGTGCCCCTTTTGAAGAAACTCTTTGATCTATCACCTGATTTCATCATTTTCTATTAGGGAGTGACGATAGATTGGTCCATTAAGTGGAGGTCCATCGGGGGTCAGATCAATTGGATGCTTGACTTGGCAGTGTGTCAGTACCCCTATAGGTGAGGAAAAGATGTCTCTGTATTCTTCCACGATCCCATCCACTTGCTTCTGTTGCAAAGAGAGACTCTGTGTAGAGGCCATAGATGTGGCAGCGACCTTATGCTTACTGTGAGCACATATCACTGAATAGGAACAATGACTACTCAGTAAAACTCTCTAGAGGATAAAGGCTAAATGAGGCGATGAATCTGAGTTATAAATTGTAAATTGCAGAGTGTAAGAAGAAAGGGAAAAAAAGTAACTGCATCAGAGCATTAGTGAAATGAATTCTGAATTAGTTATGAAGAAACTTACACAGATTAAATTACTTAAGCCTAGAGCATCATAAGATGAATTATGGGCCTTTAAACTATCCAATTTAAACAAAAGACAATGCTAATTGAATCAGAAACACAAGAAATACATACAAAGAGAGAAGACAAAACTCATATCACCACCATTAGAATCTTTTCATGGAGACTTCAAAGACTTCTGCATATGTATTCTGTTCAGCTTCAAAAAATTACATTCAATGTTCAAACAACTAAATCGTGCCCTTGCACTTCTGCCAACCTCTAATACATTTGAAACCTCTAATACTTATACAACTTGATTTCCTTCGGTGTGCAACCGATTACAATAACTAAAATGAAACGTTTCAGCTTCTAAAATTGATTACAATAATTACAAATGTCAGTTTCGGTATGGGAACCGATTACAATGATTAACAAGGAAAACATTTTATGATCTAGCTCTCGATTCCTTTGACGCTTCAGCTCCTTCCTTTGCCACATTTTCTTTGAAATGTCACTTGTACTCTTTCAAATCTAATTTCATTTATCCATATTCTCCTTTAATATTAGGGAATAATATATTTGAATAAAAATAATTCCCAAATATTTTTTATCGTGTAGAATTAAATTTCCATATTTTAATTCATGTCTGTGGTTTTGAAAAACCATTTATTGATTGCTTCCCATGGTTTTGAAAACCATGTCTTGTTTTGCTCAATAAATATTTACCCTTTCACTGTGAAAACTATTTACTGGATTGTTTCCCATGGTTTTGAAAACCATGTCTTTAATCCTCTTCTTTTACTTCTGTAAAAACTTTGCATAAACAATTATCCAAATCTTTAGTCCACATACATTTTCCCATTCAAAAACCTTTATTTCTCTGCCGCATAAAATTTGATTTTCACCTCTGTGAAATATTTCCACCGGGAGGAAGAAATTTTTTATGGCATTGGAAACTCCATGATTTGTTTTGAAATGCATTCCTGGAAAGCTATCATCATATGCCACGTTTATGAAAACAAATCATATATTAAATGTTTACCATAGTATTTTGGGCTTGGGAGGAGTGGTTTTAACCGACACCACTTTTACCCCTGAAATACATCACGTAAAAACACGTCTCCCCGACCAAAATCCATGGGTTAAATTAACCTTCATTTACTTTCAACCAATATGCACCCTCCATCCACCCTTTGACTTTTCAATGTTAAAAATTGAGATTTGTGCCCATGATTTGACGTGAGGTCATGAATTAAATATTGGATTAAATGTTAATATAAATATTTTAATATAAAAATATTTATATTAATAATAATAAACCATTTTTCCATTTTCTAAGGACTTTGGGCATATGAGGCTGATCACGTGACTTTGTGGATATGATAAGGGTGCTTAAGCTTAATAAAATGAATATTTTTAATTTTCAACGAGAATATGATAATAAGGGTAAAAATGAATGAAGTGATGGAACCGATGGATTTAGATAAGCATTAAGGCTAGATATAGGTTTGGGATATTTGCCAATTTTTGACTCATGGAGGACATGACTATTTTGGATGATCAGTCAAGTGAAGGATTTAGGTGATGGGAGCTTGAGGGAGCTTGTGATAAAGTTTTAAAATATGAGTGGAAAGATATCACAAGGACAAGATGCTTCGGAAAAATTAATGTGAATTAGCATGTGATAACATTGGCTCCAATGGGGATGTTATCCTCCCAGTGAGGTAGCAAAGAAATCATAGAACTGGTGCCTAATCCATTGGGATGCTCCCAAAACAGGTGTGTGTATCGTGCTTCGACCTGTCACTAGTGTCCGCTGAAAACCAAAGTCTGCACATTGCTCTCAACTGGAGTTGGTGCCTGACCCATTGGGCTGCTTCCAAAACAGGTGTGTGTACCTTGCTCTGACCTGTCACTAGTGTCCGTTGAAAACCAAAGTCTGCACACTGCTCTCAACTGGAGATTGAACGTTGAATACACCATTAAAATCTAACTATGCACACTACTGAAAATCCAAACTGAAAAATGCTTGACCATCAAGCTTATTCACACCTACCTACCCTAATTGTTGAAATGAACTGCCAATCAAGTGAAATCATAATGGAAATGAAACCATGCAAGTTTTTTATCTACTGTTTGTTTTCTTTTCTCATGCTTTCTCCAAAGTTTGTTAACTGATAATTCATTCAAGAATTTACCTATAAATTCAAATCTCAAAAAATTAAAAACATTGGGACTGTTTACTGCCTCCAACAAAACTGCAAATGGATCCTCTAAAACAAGCACAAAACAACAATCATGTTTCACCCCTTCCATTGCATTCTTTTTTTCATGTGATTTAATCTCTTGATTTCCACTAAGAGGCTGAAAAATCCGCTGAGACTGCTGGAAATAACAATCTTTTGAATCAGAAGACAATGCTGGCTGAAATGAAACCCCTGGTGGAAAGAAATCCATATCTAACATTGATGTTGATTGACCATCATCTTTATTTCCAAGCTGGTAGTTGAGCACAAGCTACAAATTTGAACTGAAATAACCTTCCATGTAATCAACAACACGGTCATTAAATGCATGAGAAGGTTGTTGGTCTTCCTCACTGATAACAATTTTCTCATGTAAAACAATGTCACTGTGAATGCAGTCAGACTTCCCTGCTTCCTCTGTTATCTCATGATTTACTTTCAACAATTCAAAGGAATAAAAACATAATGGAAGATAGTTTTCATTTGCAAGTCCACTGCTTTCTTCATATTCAACATCCTGCCTGGAGGATTTTTTATTTGAAACATTATGAACATTTTTCTTCAACAATTTGAAAGAAGCAAAACACAATGGCAAGGTTCTCTCACCCGATTCAAAACCTTCTTCATTTTCTTCACTGTTGTCATATGCACATTTTTCAATTTCTTTGGATTGTTGGACACACTCATTTTCAAATTCATCTTTGACCAATGGTTGCAATTTTGAACTGACAAGACCTTCTAGATAGAAAGTAACAAGGTCATCAAACACATGGGAATATTGCTGCAATTTCTTGTCAATTTGTTCCAGTGAATTAGTGTGATTTGGAATCATCATACATTCCTTTGCTTCAGTGATTATTTTAGAATTTTCTTTCAACAATTTAAATGAATAAATGCATAAAGGTAAAGAATTTCCTTCAGCTGATTCAATACTTTCTTCTTTGTAACTGTGATATGTAGGCTGATTGCTCTCATTACACTGTTGAAAATGAACATTTTCTGATAGAGAACATGCAGTTGGTTGTTCTAGGAAGTCAACATCATAATCATCATCATATTCATCATATATAGGCAAATCAACAACATCTGCAATGTCATCTAACAAGGAAAAGCTTGGAACATCAATTTGCTCTTCAACAAGATGATTTGCAAATTCATCTTCTTGATTGTCTACAAATGAATACATAAAACAATCAACCCCATGCTTATAATGGGATGGATCAGAAGCTAAATTAGCACCTTCTCTTTCAATAAGTGGAATATAATCCTTTTCAAAATCATTAGCCTTTAAAACTTTAAGAGGGCATATGATAATATTAACTCTCTGCTCAAGATTCAAATCAACTGTTTTATGTTCATATTCACTGTCATGTTCTTTAGCATCCAACTCCTCATTTCGAATCTATTTACATGCTTGGATATTGTGTTGAATTTCCTGAGCATCATTAAACATTTGTTGTAAGGACTTAGGCCTTCTTTCCATTAGGAGGAAAGACAAATCTGGATGAAAAGTTGTTTAATAATGGAGCATGGAAGCAACTTGAGTGGGTTGAATTTCTTTGGGAAAATTATAATAAATACTGGAAAACCTTCTACTAAATGTAGAAATAGTTTCATTGCTCTGTTTTTTCAAGGCATAGAACTCTGTAAGTTGTAGATCCAAATATTTCTCCTTGCCCCAAAACTTCAAAAAAACATTCTTCAATTCCTCCCATGAGCTAATTGTCTCTAGTTGCAAATGTTTAAACTAGTCTTTGGTATCCCCTTTCAAGAATTGAGAGAAGGCCTTCATACAAACATTATCGTGATCAATATCAAACAAATCTATAAAATGTTCAAAATCTTGGATGTGTTTTTCAGTTGTGATGGCATTAGGTTCTCCATCAAACACATGTAGGTACTTATAGTGCTTTGGAGGAAAATCATGAAGAATGTGAGGTAATTTTAAAGGACTGTATTTATGTTGAATCTTGGAGAGTGTTGGATCAAGTACAAGAGGTGATACATCAACCTTGGTTTCATGAGGCTCATCAACTTGGCTATGGTCATCACATGGCTCAGATGAAATATTTTGATCAAAATTAGTGATAAACTGAGAAGATATATGTACAACTTTAAGAGGAGGATATACAATTGCAAGATTCTCATGATCATCATTTGAATGCAGAAGGTAAAGAAAAATTTGTTTAGCATGTTCAGGAAATGACAAAATGTACTTAGTAACAAAGAACATTATGTCTTGGAAAAAAATCAACTTTAGGTACTTGTTTTCTGCCATGATGTCCTTTCATAGCTTTATCAATGGATCTTGTCCTCCAGTGGAGTCTCTGAATCACATTTGAAGTTTAATTGGAGTCACCAATAAAATCTTCAGGCTACTGAGTCTTTGGACAGTGGATTTCCCATGAAAATTTTGAATTCTAGATTCTTGAAAATAGAGTCGCTAGGTGAATGATGTACAAACTTTCTGTGTCTGAATACTTTTCGCCATCAACACTTAGATCTGAACTTTGTCATTTCTCCTAGGGAATATTTCACCTTTGTTCCCCGACAATGGTGCCAGAATGTTAGCACTCTGTAAATTTGTTCGGCTGATAAAAAAAATGACAGAGGTAACCTACAAACCAACTTTAGAGCTAGGTATTAGCCTGCTCAACTCAGAGAGGGATCTCTCCTGTCACTTGGTATTTATTTGACAATCAATGGCTAGATTTTGTTTGTTTTGGGGTTTTTTTGTAATTCTACTGGCAAGGAAGGGAGAGGACACTCAGGGATATGGAGTTGAATTTCTAAAAATGAATAGGAACACTGACTGGTCAGTAGAACTCTCCAGAGGATAAAGGCTAAATGAGGCGATGAATCTGAGTTATAAATTGTAATTTGCAAAGTGTAAGAAGAAAGGGGGGAAAAAGTAACTGCATTAGAGCATTAGTGAAATGAATTCTGAATTAGTTATGAAGAAACTTAGACAATTTAAATTTCTTAAGCCAAGAGCATCATAAGATGAATTCTGAGCCTTTAAACTATCTAATTTAAACAGAAGACAATGCTAATGGAATCAGAAACATAGGAAATGCATACAAAGAGAGAATACAAAACTCATATCACCACCATTAGTGTAAATTCTAACCTTGTACAATATCTACTGCAAAAAAATATTCAGAAAGAGAATAGAAAATATACAATGGCAAATACAAACATTACACATATATTTTTCCCCTGGAAACCCAAACCGAGAAAACCAACATATTCTATATTCATTCATTGTGTTATAATGTTTACAATACAAAATACATATAGGAGCCAGTGGCATCCAAAACCCTAACCCAATGACCTGGATTAGTCCAAAACTCTAATTCCTTAACCAGAAATAGAAAAACATCAACAGATAAACCATGTGTCAAAAAACCACCTAAATATAATGCGGTCCCGAGGCAAAAAAAATGTGGTCCCGATGCAGATTTTTTTTTTCTCGGGGGTGCTACCCCCGAACCCTCACGCAAGGGCCTCTGCCCCCCTACATGCCCGACGCATACACTCAGACACTACTAACTGTGCAAAGAATATAACACATACCCAACATTCTCCCACTTGTGGTTTTCTTTGCATACAGGGGGTTATAGGGTTCCATAGTCAACAATCCAGGGCAACAATGCCCATGGATACTCTACACCAAAAAAAATTCTCAGTTCTCACAGTCTTTTTTAATGAGTCTGCAACATTCTTCAAAGTGTCCAGCTTCATCAGTGATACTTTATTTTCTTCAATCATGTCTCTCACAAAGTGATATTGAACATCAATGTGCTTTGTCTTTGAATGATAAGAAGGGTATTGCACTCCGACTATCACACTCTATCCTTACATCTTGTTGTACCAACCCAATACCTGAACACATTCTTTGTAACCATATTGTTTCCCTACTTGCATGAGTGGCTGCCATGTATTCAACTTTTGTAGTTGAAAGTGCCACTACAACCCGTCTTTTGCTCATCCAACTTATTGCTCCTCCAAATAGGTTAAACACATACTTGCTTTTAGATCTCCTACGATCCAAATCTCCAACCCAGTCTGCATCCACAAAGCCATGTATATCCACCACTTTGTCCAATCCCGGTCTTCCCTCGTAGCACAATCCATAGCTAGCAGTGCCATGCAAATACCTGAAAACCCTTTTTACTGTTGTCCAATGCTCTTTCCCTTGTTTTGACATATACCTGCTCAAAACTCCCACTGCATGTGCAATGTCCGGTCTAGTACAGACCATTGCAGACATCAAATCGCCAACTGCACTAGCATATGGAACATGAGACATGTCCTCCTCTTCTTCATGTGTCTTGAGACGTTGATCCACAGATAACTTTACACCAACAGGAATAGG
>SNQJ01S0048748.1:49445-62756 GCA_010110895.2 Picea sitchensis
CATAACCTCTTCGGGTCTCCTCCTGAACAAAGTCATCCCAAAGACGTTCCCAACCGGGAAGCTTCTGCCTAGCAACAATGACCTCCACAAAAACAACCCATTGTTTGGAAACTCCATTCAATGTTGTTCTCACAAGATCATTGTCAACTATGGCTTCCCCCACAACTCCAAGCTCATCCCTCACCTGCGTCAATCTAGTAAGGTATGTGACCACATTTTCAGCCTTGGTCATTTTTATGCTCTTTAGTTTTTCCCTCAAAACCATTTTCCGGTTCTCATTTGTACTTTGGTACAATTTAGTCAAATACTCCCACATCTCATAGGCATGTCTCTTCCCCATCAAGTGAGGAATCAAATGATCCTTGATGGCATCAAGAATAAACCTCTTAGCCTTCATACTCTTCTTAGTGTAAGTTGCAAGAAGAGTAGCATCAGTAGGTACCACAACAGGATGAGTAGTGGTGTTTTCCACAATCCCACAACTCGTTTTCTTGCAAGAGCAAGATCATCCTCTCCTTCCAAGCACCAAAATTTGTTGCCCCATCAAGTGTGTCTTCAACTCTCAAACCAGTAGCCATTGACCATTTTCTGTTGAAAATAATAAATTCAAAAATTTTCCCTGTGAAGTGACTGTTGTCCCAACTTTCTGACCGCAGAAATATCTGCTTCCTTTCAACTCAGCTCTGATACCATGTAAATTTTTCAGACCCCAACCCAGTTTTAGTCTCGCTGATTTTTCAACCAATGTTTAATGCCCAAACCTAGTTTTATATCAGAAAATAAAACTTAGCATAAAATTAACTTCAAAACTGAAACATGAGGATTTTGAACATCGTTTATAATGTAGAAATAAAATATCAATAGCACATAAAACTCAGAAAATATAGACAGAGATATTTTCGGTCTAACTTTGACCCTGGAAAAACCCACAAGGGGAAAACCAGTGAGAGAGGGAGATTTTTATTATTTAGGAGCTTCAAATAATTTTGTTACAGCATATTCATCTTCAGAAATTTAAATGACAAACTTATCTCGACAACCGTGCCAAATCTTCACACAGGAAAATGATCCAACTCCTCAAAATTCTTTCCAGAATTTTCTGTAATCAAATACAAGTCTGCTCCTCAATGTCTGTGCCTCCAAAATGTTGTACGGTCACCTTGAAATTCATGCCAACTGCAACAACAACTTTCTGGGTGTATTAATGTTTGTACTTCCTCTTATAAAACCATGCCGCACTTTCTGTGCAATAAAGAGGTTGTATAGACTGTGTAAATCCGTACTGTATGGAAATAGTATAGTTTATGTTCCCTCCTCGAAATCTATGCCAAAACTGGACCGTATGGAGTGAGTAAATCCATACTGTACGACCAGTAATAAATGATTCTCCCTTTACTCTATTTTTGTGCTCCCACGAGACTGTACGAACCTTGGAATCCATGTTGTACAACCTCCTATGAATGCTGAACTCGCCTCAAAATCTATGCTAGTTGGTTGCCTTGGGATGCATGCCCTAGCTATCAAAAATGGTTGCTCTCTTGCTGCTCGAAAATGCTCTCTCTCTTACTCTCTCAAAATGAAAAAATACAACCCAAGAATGGGTGTGCCCTCCAACCCTAATCAACCTCATGAGGTAGGTGAGGAGTTTTCTAGTCCAATGGCTGAGATTAGATTAATTGAGTGGCTGAGATTTGATGTCTCTTCATTCACCCTCACTAAATTCATAAAGTCACCTTTTAATTTGCATCTCACAAATTAAATGACTAGGGCCCACATTAGGCACTTTCTCACCCCTTAGGCATCTAGGGATGAGAAACACTTGCCTAGGTACTTTATTTAATTAAAAAATTTAACATCTTTGAAATGTCACTTGTGCTCTTTCAAATCTAATTTCATTTATCCATATTCTCCTTAAATATTTGGGAATAATATATTTGAATAAAAATAATTCCCAAATATTTTTTAATGGTTGTTGCAAATCGGGCAAGGAGAGTACTGGAGTTGAGCACAAGCGAGGCTTCAGATCATTGAATGCTTGTTTTTTATCCTTCCCCCACACAAACTTGTCCCTACCACCGCCCTTGGTAACTTAGATGAGGTAACTTGGCCAAGGGACCGTCGATAGAAGTTGGCTAGTCCCAAGAAGCTCCGAAGCTCGATCAGTGTGGTTGGGGCTGGCCAATCACGAATGACTTGGATCTTAGCTGGAGCAACATGTACCACATGTTCATCAATTATGTATCCCAAGTATTGGACCTTGTTCATTCCAAAAGAGCATTTTTCCAAGTTGGCAGATAGCTTATGTTGCCACAGAGTGTTCAAAACCTGTTGAATATGTCGCATGTGCTCCTCCGATGTTCTACTAAAGATGAGGATGTATTCCAAATATACCTCCACAAAGGAATTGTTGAAGGGTCTCAATACATCATCCATCAACCTCATGAAAGTGGCTGGTGCATTTGTTAAGCCAAAGTGCATGACTAGCCATTCGAAGAGACCTTCTTTAGATTTGAAGGTTGTCTTCCATACATCGGTTGGTTCGAAGGGAACCTGGTGGTATCTAGAATTTAGGTCAATCTTGCTGAAGAAATTTCCCCCCTTTACTTGGTCAAGAAGGTCATCAATTCTAGGAATGGGGTACCGGTTCTTGACTGTGATTTTATTTAAGGCTCTGTAACCAATGCAGAGTCGCCACGTCTCATCCTTCTTCTGCACTAGTACAATCAGGCTTCCGCAAGGGGAGGAGTTGGGTCTGATGTGCCCATTTTGAAGAAGCTCTTGGATCTGTCACCTCATTTTGTCATTTTCCATTAGTGAGAGATGATAGACTAGTCCATTAGGTAGAGGTGTGTCAGGGGTCAAATCAATTGGATGCTTGACTTGGCAGTGTGTCAGTACCCCTGTAGGTGAGGATAATATGTCTCTGTATTCTTCCATGATCATGTCCACATTCTTCTGCTACAAAGAGGGGCTCTTTTTAGAGGCCACGAATATGGTGACGACCTTCTACTTACTGTGAGCATGGATCACAAAGAAGACGAAATTCTTGGTCTGTGAGATGACCTTACTGCATTTCTTAGCATAGATGAAAGAAATAGCAGTAGGTGGCACTAACTCTGGTATCCTATACAATTGTCTACCCAAAGTAATAATAACATTATGGGGTCTAGAATCATACACAACATGACACTTCCACAAATATGGTTGTCCTAAAATAACATCACAAACTTCAAGGGGAGCAATATCACACAGTACCTCATCTTTGAAAGGCTTGATGTCGTAGGGAAGATGACACTGTTGTTTGACATGAATATCTCTTTCTTAACGAAGCTAGTCGATGGTGTAGGGATGCAGATGCGGTGTCGTTGGAAGGTCCAACCGCTTGACGAACTTTGCTGAAATCAGGTTCTTCTTACTCCCTCTATCCAGACCAGTTTTTCAAAGGGTTCTCTCAACTATGCTTACCCCTAACTGATCTAACCAAAAAGGGAGCCTTTGACTAGAATGATGAAGCCCATTCAACATTTGAGAAAATGAAGAAGGTGATGAGTACTTGTCTTGTGTTATCTTTACCTGATTTCTATCAACCTTTCATTTTAGAGTGTGATGCATCGGGGGAACGTGTTGGAGCAGTTATTATGCAAAATAGACATCCTATTTCCTATGAGAGCCGAAAATTGAGGGGTCCTAAACTGTTGTACACCATTTATGACAAATAAATGCTAGACATAATGCATGATCTCGCCAAATTCAGAGAATATCTAGTGGGAGAGAAATTTGAGGTCAGGACCAACTATAACAGTCTCAAATACTTCCTTGCGCAGAAGGATCTTAATGAAAGGAAACAAAAGTGGGTAAGCAAAATCCAAGCATACAACTTGTACATTGAGTATGTCAAAGGGAAAAATAATGTTGTGGCAGATGCCTTATCCATAAGGCCTTCAACATACTCTATGTATGAAATATTTGTTTATTGGAAGTCTCTCTTATTGGTAGAATACTCAAAGAACAAATTTGCGTGTGAATTGATGGATGGGAAGATATAGGATGAAAGGTACATGATTATGGATGATGTTATTTATTATAAGGGAAGGATTTTTTTGGTTCCAAGATCCTCATTCAAAAGGAAATTGCTTCAAGCATTCCATGATTCTTCCTTATCAGGTCATCAAGGATTCCTTAAAACATATAAAAAGACCAGGGAAAGGTTTGCTTGGAATGGATTGAAGGGAGAAGTTATGTGCTATATCAAGGAATGTACCCTTTGTCAACAGAACAAGGATGAGCACACACATCCCATAGGTCTATTACAACCCCTCCCTATTCTTGATCACAAATGGGAGAGTGCATTTATGGATTTTATTATATCTCTTCCCAAAACTCAAGGGAAGGATTGAATCTTTGTGGTGGTTGATCGTTTGAAAAAAATTTCACACTTCTTTGCTATCTCCATGGACTTCAACGCATCTTAGTTGGCATACCTATTTTTCAGAGAGGTCTTCAGGTTACATGGGCTACCCAAGAATATAGTGAGTTACAGGGACAACAATTTCATGAGTATCTTTTGGCAGGACTTGTTTCAGCTAGTAGGCACTACTATAAATCCCAACACTAGCTACCATCCACAAACGGATGGGAAAAATGAGATTGTGAACAAGTGGGTGGAGGGGTACCTCCACAATTATGTATCGGGGCAGCTAAAAGCATAGGTCAGATGGATTTATTTAGGAGAATATTTCTATAACACTACTCATCATATGTCTATTGACATGTCTCCTTGTAAGGATTTATACAGTTATGAACCCCTCACCTTCGTTCAAATTGTATTTGGAGACAACAAAGCTCCTATAGCTAAAGAATGGATATGAGAGAGCCAAGACATTCTCAAGGAACTCAAAGATCATTTGCATAAGGCACATGATCAATAAAAAAATTATGCTGATAAACACAGGGTGGAGCGCACATTTGAGGTAGGGGATTTGGTGTACTTGAGACTACAACCATACAGACAATCATCCCTTAAGAGTAAGGGCATAGAAAATCTAAAACTGAGGTTCTATGGTCCATATAGAGTGCAAAGGAAAGTTTCTCGGTGGTGTATGAGTTAGAACTACCCCAAGGAATCAAAATTCACAATGTATTCCATGTATCTTGCTTGAAAAGAGACTTGGGATATCATGTCGTAGCTAATGATGAGATACCACCTATTGATGAGGAGGGGCACTTTATCTTGATACCAGAAGAGATTTTTGAAGTAAGGGCAAAACAACTAAGAAGCAAGAGAATCAAGGAATACTTGGTTAAATGGAAAAATATACCTATAGAAGATGCCCCTTGGGAGAATGAACAAGTGATACAACAGACAGGTTTAGGATTGCTTGTGGGAAAGCAATTTCCAGTAGGGGAGACTGTAATGTTCCCCTCTCCTTGACAACAACAAAGATGGACTAAGTATTCTAGTCACCCCTCTAGACTATAGTCCCATGGGTAAAAAGGGGTTGAGGCAATAAAAGTCACTTAAGGAATTAAAGTGATTTAATTAAAAAGTGACTTTCAAGAAGAAAAGAAAAGGTGAAGGTAACTTAAGTGAAAAATCAAATCACAACCTTAGTAAAAAGAAAAAAGGAAACTCAACTGAAAATTAGATTAGGAGGTATAAAAGAGAGAGGATGTGTCTCACTCCTCATTCTTGTCGATTCTCTCATTGTGATCACTTGAGCTCTACAACTTACGTTTTGATTGTTTTGAATCAAGAAACCATAGAGGCTAGCAAGGAGGTGAAATATTCATTCGTTCCTGGTCCAAGCTTGGCCAAGGAGGTGCAAGATCACACCCTCTCCATTTTATCCCTTCACAGGTATTCATCACTCGGGATTTGGAGGCTAGGGTGAAAATTTGAAGTATTTTCAACAGTGGGGCACAACTCCAAGGGAATAAGTGTTCGATTTTCTCTAGGGAGGCTAGATCAACCTTTCCACCTGTTACAAGGCTCATTGCTAGGGTTATAACACCCTTTTGTAGCCTTTACTTTAGGGTTTCTCTTATTATATGATATTTGGTGGCTTGGCTGAATTTCTAAAGGAGGGTGCAACTCTCACTAAGGAGGCTTAAAGATCTGGATGAGGACTCAAAGGTTTTAACCCTAGCTTGCTCCCATCCATCTACTTGGCACATGCTCTACATTTTGACTGTATTTTGAAGCTATTTGTAGGTCATTGACTAGAGGGCCGAAATATTGAGTTTATCTAGCCAACCAAGGCCATACCAGTCCCAGATCTAGACACACATAGAGTTACCCACTCAGATATGAATGTTCCAGCTATAAAGGGAAACACATTGATCTTGTAATAATCCAAATTCAGTTGGGGAAGCTCCAGGAGTCTCTATATMTTTTTATATTGTACCATATCTGCAGATTCATGTATGAAGATCACTTATGTTGTTAAATATAGGTCATATCTGAAGCTTGTTATCTTTGTTTGTGTATTTTCTTCAGTATATTATGTTTAAAACTTGTTGTGATGTCATSTATGCAATAAAACTCAGCAAAACACTTCAACACATATTTATGTAATTAAAACCTGCAAAACAAAACACCAAACAAGAAACATAAAACCTTAGTTCATGGCCAAAATTGCTTGGGAACAYTACATCGATTTACAAAGTAACATGCATTATCCATTGCCTTTCCGCATAATTCAWGTCCTAACTCGACACCAATGAGCATGCTTCTTGCCTTTTCCATCAACTTCCTATTCATTATTTCTACAACTCCATTCTATTGAGGTGTGCATGGAGTACTATTTTTCCTTTCTTTTCCACACTTCTTACATAATTCCTTGAATTTATTTCCATAGAAATATCCACCATTATTTGTATTCAACACCTTTATTTTCTTCTATGTGTAATTATATACAAGAGCCTTAAACTCTTTAAATTTATAAAAGACCTTAGTTTTCTTTCGAAGGAAATAAATCCATGAGTACCTTGAGGAACCATATATGAATGAAACATAATACATGAATTTTCCTAATGATGGAAGAGGCACAGATCCAAACACAACATTGTGTATCAAATCCAAGATTCACGTTGCTCTTGTAGCACTAGATGAGAATATTACCCGATTTTGTTTACCATATATGCAATGTTCACGGAAGTCGAAATCTAGTGTGAAATTGAACATACCTTCAACCATACTTTTATCTTGTAATGATTGAAGTCCCTTCTCTCCAATATGTCCTAGTCTTTGATGCCATAACATTTTATTTCCTCCAGAGACATTAGGGGTTCTTTCTTCTTCATTTCCACCCTCAAGAACAATAGAACTATTACACCCATCAATGATAGCGCTTCTCAATAGCTTGTACAAAGTTCCATTCCAAACGCCACTTATCAACACCATTGCTCCTCAAACCATTTTGCAAGTTTCCTTTTCAAACATAGTATGTATACCTACATCACTCATCATACTTATAGATATTAAGTTTCTAGCTAGCTCTGGAATGTGTGAAACTCCGGGGAGTGTTCTAATCGTTCCATCCTTAAGCAACAACTTAACTCTTCCACGTCTTGTGATTCTAGCTATCGAGTCATATCCTAAGAAAACATCACCTCCATTATATTTTTCATTTTCACAAAACCACTCCCTGTGAGGAGTCATATGAAAAGAGCGATCAATACATCATGATTTGAATGTGTGATTGTAGAAACCGAGTACACATATCCTCCTTCCTTTGAGGAGGTATTCCCTTATGTGGAAGGAATACCATTAGATCTCTTCCCTTTATTTGGATTTGTGGATTTAAAAGTCTTCTTATAATTCCCAGCTTTACCACATTTCCATAATTTCCTTAAATATTTTCCTAGAGATTTAGACCTACCTCTAGATTTATATCCCCCCCCCCTGCCCCGACTTATTTTTATTTCCATCTTGGGGATGACCTCTTATAGATAACGAATCCATGATCTGACTATACATGGTTTTACCGCCTCATTTCTTTCGATAACAAGGATGCAATTGCATCATCAAAATGTAATGTGGTTGCATTACTCTCAATAGTTATAACTAGANCTGCCCCGACTTATTTTTATTTCTATCTTGGGGATGACCTCTTATAGATAACGAATCCATGATCTGACTATACATGGTTTTACCGCCTCATTTCTTTCGATAACAAGGATGCAATTGCATCATCAAAATGTAATGTGGTTGCATTACTCTCAATAGTTATAACTAGACTATCCCATGAATCTGGAAAAGAAGATAGTAAACTAATGAACTTATCTTCATCTGAAATTTTAATGTCGATGGAAAACAATTGACTTACCACTATGTTAAAGGCATTTATATGCTCTATCATGGAGTATCCATTATTCATCCTTATGAGGTACGATTTCTTTTGAAGGAAAAATTTGTTTACCGGGGACTTAGACTGATACAAAGTCCTTAACTTATCCCATAACTCCTTGGTTGTAGCTTCTCCCAAGAAATTAGGTAACACCGAATTTGAAAGACATAATGAGATTTTACTCTTTGTCTTCCTATTCAACATCATCCAGTTTTCTACCACCATACATGTAGGTGTAGAACCAAGATCCATAATGACCCACTATTCTTTGTCTACAAGAAGGTCCTCCATCTTCAACTTCCATAGCTCAAAGCTTTGACCATAAAATTTCTCAATCTTGATTCTATAATTTCTCACCATTCTCCTCCAACACAAGAATCACCACCATAGAGCTCCCACTAAAACCAAATTTATCACAGACCCAAGATAAACTTGCTCTATAAAAAACAAGTTGAAACCTTAGCAACAAAGGTTCCCCCCTGAAGCTAATAATCTCATTTTGAAACCAAATATAAGTTTGAAACCTTTGAAGTGAAACAATGCATATAAATTCTTAAGAAAAATAGAAAGAACAACAATGACACACATGCAATACACAAAGATCTACCTTGGAAACCCTTAACCAGGAAAACCAATATACCTTAGAGCCTCACCTCTATCTTCTTCATTATATTAACTTCACCATTAAAAATACATGTTATAACCCTAAATTGCACCATACATGCATACCTGGCATTTGACCCTCTTACTTGCTATTTTTGCCAAGCCATCACTGAGAAGCTCTTCTTAAAAACACTATTTTTGAAGATGTACGCACCCAACACCATTATTTCCCGCGTACACACACTTGCTACACCACTATAACTCGCATACATATGCTAGCTACACCATTACAGCCCGCGTATACTCACAAAAGTTGCAAAAATTAAAAAGTTGCAAGGAATTCGTTGATATTATGGGCTATTGGGTAGTTTCCCAACTGTCCCACCGCCTATAGCTCGTCACCCAACCGAATAACGATCCTTTTGTCATATAAAAGGAGGTTTTGGGGTCTCATTCAAGAGACAAGCATAATAACAGTGAAACTCTGTCTGTTTCACATCCCCTCCTTGCCCCAAGAATTTGCAGCCACCTTGTGAGATTTACATCAGAATTTCCCATTCTTGCCTTTTTCCTCCATCATAAGCCTATGCCATTTCCCTAGAAGAAGTGTGAGAGGAGAAAGATACGTGGAAGAACAGTTGAAGCTTGGTGAAGAGGATCCCGGACCAGGTTCAAGGAGCAGTCACCGATCTCGTTGTAAGTAAACTTTGTGATATCAATAAAAGGAATACTTTTTCTGTCCTCAAATATGATGTGTCAAATGTCTATGTTTGATTTATGTTTTATACTGACATATAACCCATGATTTATATATGAGATGCATGTTTGTAGTTCCCTGTTTATCTGTTTGTGAATGAATTCCATCCTTGGGAGGAGGCTTGTAGTCAGTGGAGCAATCAAACGCAAAAGGATCGACACCGGACACAGAGTAAAAGGTAAAGTTATCGGATCTTTTCACTTTGTATTTAATGCATGAATGTGGGGTATATTTGGGGTAGTTATAAAAAGTAGGAGACTTTTAGACGGTTAGATCTACCTACATGCTGAACCCTAGTGTAGTCCATAGGGGGCTTTTCCCGCTATAGAAGAACTAGCGACCATATTGGGGATACCTCTAGGGTTTTAGGGGATTTTTGGGTGTTTTAATCGGTTTAATTACCTTTTTGAGTTTTCTATAAGTTACTGAGTCTTTAAGGGATTCTGGTCACCTGTTGGTTCCATACCAGTACTCCCTTCCCTGTCAGTCTACCTGTTAGTTTTCTTTTTTTAGAGAAGTTACAGAGGTGTACGTGGCCTATAGTGGGTTTGCACGCGTACATATGTGCCCTACTTGTAGGAAGCCCGTGTACATACACAGGCTACTGAAGTATCAGTTGTGTGCCCGTGTCAAGAATTTTTTTCTTTGAAGAGAGGCAGTCAAAATCTTCCCTGATTGAAGTCATACTTCTCAGGGGTTTCTTGATTAAGTACTGGTCTCTGTTGTCACAGTCTTTAGCCTAGGTTTGACATCAGTTTGCTTATCTTTTAAAGATTTATTGTGTTTTCTTTGAAAGGGTTTTAAACGAGCCTGTGAGTCTTTGATCAACCTGTTTGGTGTTTTTAGTGACTCCCTGCGATCTGTAGTAGGCCAGAACTCATTTTTTGGTCTTGTCTTGTTTTTTACTTATTCCCCTTTCGCTTGCTTTAAAGAAAAAGAAAAAGAATTTATTTCAAGTTTCTTGTTTGAAGCATAAAAAAATATATATAGAAAAAGATTTGATTTTTTTGTTTGGTTAAGTAGTTAGGTTAGTTATATTGGTTGTCAAGGAAAAATAGTTTTTTTCTTAAGTCCTTTACTGATTGATTAGAACATTAAGTAGCTCGTAGTTGAGTGAAATTTTGTTTTAGGTTTTCCTTTAAAAGATCTTAGAAAAAGTAGTTACAAAAAGTTGGTTAAAGAATTAAAATTGCAAATCTTTATTTGTCAAATAGAAGTAATTTTTATTTCATTTTTGTTTATTTCTCCTTCGTCTCTCAAAACACACCACTAGTTTCATTGTCACTTCCTTGACTTAAAAACAAACCACTTAAAATTAATGCTAATTAAAATCAACTAGACTTTATGTTTGTAGGGTCCATCAACTAGTCTAGGCTAGAGCCTTGATTTAGGTTGGAGAGGAAACTCTTCAAGGCTTAAAAACAAACATACGAGTCTGAGCCAGGGAGAGTAAAAAGTCCAGTAAACGTGAAATTTATCCGGAACCCCCCTCTAACACAGGGGCTAAACACGAGGTCGTGTGCAGAAAGGTAGCGAAGATAACCCCTCCAAAGTCGGACCAAGCGTAGTGGGGAACAAATATAGAGGACTTGTTCTGGGATTATTTCAGTCTCATTTTCCATGGAGCTTCATGGATCTCGAATCCATCTGAGGTCCTCAGTTGTCTTCCAGACCACTTTCTTTCGATACCCTCGATAGGTTTCGGGCTTGATACCCTTCTCATTGCAGTTCACCCAACTGTCGACTGTACTCGCCTGGTGACTGTTCGCGAGCTGGCAACCCAGTTGCATTTATTTTAGGGACTTACATGGGTGACTGTGGGGGTATATCGCGGTACCTAGGGTAGACATCAGGCCATGCTTTGCAGAGTATACCCAAAGGGTGATTCTATGTTTGAGTTGCACTTGCACTGGTAAGTTGCTCTAGTGTTGGCTGGCGTAACTGTTGTTCCAACTAGATAAGTGTTTGCTTGATTTATTTCATAGGGACTTTTCTAGTGTGTACTGGTTTCCAACATTAGTAAAATCCTTACTGTGTTGTTGATCTCCTCACAAAGTTTAAGATCAAGAGCTCTGTTGGTCGCATAGGTTTCAATGCCTATCGTTGGTTTCATTGGAGCCACCACCGCCATCGTTACGGTGAAGACTTGACCAACAAGGGTCATTTGAGGTGACCAGGCTGCAGGAAACTGTGCCTGAGCAATCCCCGAGAGTAGAACACTCGAATCCAGAGGAACCAACTATTTCTGACCTTGGAGCGGAAGCTGTCAGGCATTTTAACCCTCCGATCACTGACTTGTCGACGCCACTTTTGATACAGGTTGCCCCTCCAAGGGTAACATACTAACACATCACGAGTCTCAGATAGTCCTGCAAGCAACGATGGAAGAAAATGTTGCTACTTCACCTGGGAGTCCTCACACTCCCTCAATGACTGCCACCACGGGGGGCATTCCACCTCCTTACCCACCCTCGCCAGTCCGGACCACCATGGTATCTAACATCTCTACTTCAGGAAGTGGTCTGATTCCATCTATGGCAGCAATCACTGCTCTTTTCACACAAAGTGCGAAAGGTCCTCTGTTTTCATACATGATGCTCGGATTTGATCCAAACTTTGTCCTCACCTAGTACACCCTACATACCATGGGTTTGGGGGCAAGGAGCTCAAACGCTCCTTTGCAAGGATCCGTGAGGGGCACCTCAGCCCTTTATAACACTTTCCCTTACGATGGGGGTCATATACCTCCTTCGTTTTCCTTTCTCAGCGGTGCTCCCCAACAGCCTGCCTGGTTGAACATGAACTATAGCTTGTTCAAAGTAGGTAGTCAAGGACCTTCCTACACCATGTCGGTGGGTTCTTTTTCATTCTCTTTGTTTGACGAATTTGGTAACAACGCTTTCTCATCAGCTACCATCTTGTCCGGGGGAAACCTTGCTTTTGGACAACAAAATCTTGTGCAAGGTACTATTCCTACACAGGGGAAAAACACATGATCCTCCTCCTCATAAGGACTCTGGAATACGTTTAGTTCCCTTGATAGGGATGCCAAATGGGGGAAACCCCTTCCATGGTCAATGGAACCCCGGGAAAGGCTCAGTACCTATGCCTATCGGATCGACAGGGGCCAACCCTTTCCAGAATATTTGGAACACTACGCAGGGAGAAATCCCCACCCAACCGTCAACGTTCAAATACAGGAGTCAGCCAATGACATCTCAACAAACGCAATATTTGAATGCTGGCCAAGGTCACGGTTTTTACTAGAACCCTGGTCAACAACCTAACTTTTCCTGACAACCTGGTGCTAGTCAAACTCCAAGCACCTTTTTCCCTGTACATAGTCAACAACACAAACTACCATTTCTGGCAATGTTACATTTTCCAGACCTATCAAGATTGTTAAACGACCCAATCTGTCATGATCCGTGTTGGCCTCCCATGCCGACGAAGTTTCCCTCGAATATTCCAAAGTTCAAAGGTAATATTAACGAATATCCAGGAGATCATGTGACCAATTTTCACCTATGGTGCTCATCGAACTCATTGTGAGACGACTTCATATAGTTGTGTCTGTTTCAACACACTCTTATCGGGAGTTCT
>SNQJ01S0048749.1:32189-54815 GCA_010110895.2 Picea sitchensis
TATCCATATCATATCATCTAATCAGATGCACTAATATCACAGTAAAACAATCAAACCCCAATGGTACACTCCCCGACTCGATCCAGAGTCCAAGGGGTTCCATTGATGCCTCTGCATCCTCGAGGTCCAAAACCCTGCACACTTAGTAAAACTAAGTCAATAGCACTTGTTTATGTCAATGCAGTAAAACAACATGTCATCAACCCATAACGCCTCATAATCAAATTCAAATGTTTTAATAGCATAATAATCCAGATCACTTGCGAGCAAGTGTCCTCAAAGAATAAGTTCGCTCAGTGTGCTAGAGAAGGATGTTACATACACCCCCTCTTGGTCTAAATTTCGTCCTGAAGTTTCACAGTATAAGTGTCGAAATAATGTGTATCACAATATCATAATTCTATCTATCAAACAAAAATGGAAATTGTTGGTGCATATCATATGCATCCTCCCAAGTCGCTGAGTGCGGACTATAGTTGTGCCATTGGACCTTGACCTGATCTACTATTCGACATCGTAGTTGTCGAACGCGATGATCCAAGATGTGGATTGGATTAGCTTTGAGCGGCCCCTCGTCCGATACCTGCAAGAAACTCATGTCAATAACATGTGTAGGATCACTAATATAATTTCTCAAAATAGATACATGAAAAACATCATGCATACGCCTCAAAGAATTAGGCAAGGCTAGTTGATAGGACACGGGCCCCTTTCTCTCCACAATCTCGAAAGGTCCCATGAACCTAGGAGATATTTTAGCTCCCTTTCCAAACTTGATCGAACTCTTATGCAGTTTAACCCGTAATAAGACTCGATCGCCAACCTCGTAACTACGGTCGACACAATGCACATCGACATAACTCTTCTTCCGATCCTGCACTTCTTTAATCCTTTGCCTTATCGTTTTCATTTTCTCTTCCATTTCTTGGATCACTTTTGGTCCCAACAGGACCCTATACTCAATTCGATCCCAACTCAAAGGCGTCTGACACGATTTCCTGTAAAGAAACTCGAAAGGCACCATCTTAATGGTGCTTTGGTAACTGTTGTTATAAGCGAATTCCACCAGTGGTAAGAATTCTTCCCAACGCTTTTGTTGGTCCATCACGTACATGCGCAACATGTCCTCCAAGGTCTGGTTCGTTCATTCGGTCTTCCCATCAGTATCCGGGTGATACGCAGTACTAAAGTTAAGTTGGGTTCCCAAGGCATTTTGGAAACTCGTCCAAAATCGTCCAGTAAACACCGATCCTCGATCAGAGATAATTTTCTTAGGCACACCATGTAGCCTCACAATATCAATGATGAAAACTCTAGCTATGTCAGGTTCCTGATATGTCGTACGCATAGGAATAAAGTGAGTACTCTTCGTCAGAGTGTCTACTACTACGAAAATCGAGTCATGTCTCCTTGTTGTCAGTGGCAATCCAACAATAAAATCCATCGAAATAACCTCCCATTTCGATTCTGGAATATCGTGTGGTTGTAGTAATCCTGTTGGGTGTCTATGTTCAGCCTTTACCTACTGACATTCTAGACATCTGGCCACATAGTTGACTATGTCTACCTTCAATCCCTTTCAGAAGAATAAGGGTTTAAGGTCTGCCCTCATCTTTGTGACTCCTGGGTGAGCCATGTAGATGGCTCTATGAGCCTCACTAAGGATCAACATCCTCAACTCGTCATTTAGAAGTATGTAAATTCGATTTTAATCCTAAATAAACCATCACTATCAAATGGAAATCCTTCAAATCTAGGTACCATCATTGTGTTTTGTCCGATAAAACCCTCGACCTCTTTGTACCAGTCATCGTCACGCTGTAAAGTTAGAATATTTTCACGTAGATTTGCCTAAAGAGGCAGCACCAAAAAGATGCGTGGTCTCTGACTCGATGCATCTGCCAATCGGTTCACTATTCCTTTTATGTAACTAATCTCGAAGTCGTACTCTCTAAGCAATTCCGACCAACGTCGTTGTCGCGTGTTCAGGTTTCTTTGAGTAAAGATGTGTTGTAGTCCACAGTGGTCAATCTTTAGTTCAAATTTTCATCCAACAAGGTAGTGTCTCCAAACCTTCAAGGCATATCTGATGGCTAACAATTCCAAATCGTGCGTCGCGTAGCTCTCCTCATGCCTTCTCAGTTTCATCGAGATGTAAGCGATCACTTGTCCGTCTTGCATCAAGATTCCGCCTAAGACTTCCTTGGATGCGTCAGTGCATACCAAGAAGTCTGCGTCCATGTTAGGGACCTTTAGTGTCGGAGTTGATGTCAACAACTCCTTGAGCCTCTGAAATGCTTCCGCGCATTTCTCGGTCCAAACAAACTTCTTGTTTTTCTTCTGCAATTCCGTGATCAGAATTGCTATCTTTGAAAATCCCTCGATGAACCGTCGATAGTATCCTACTAAACCCATGAAGCTACGAACTTCTAGGACATTCATTGGCGCAGGCCATTCCATAATATCCTTGACCTTTGCTGGATCCACGATGATGCCTTCGCCGGAGATGACATGCCCTAAGTAGTGAATCTTCGATTGATAAAATGAGCATTTGGACAACTTCCCATACAATTTGTGCTCTCACAGACATTGTAGTACCAAGCGCAAGTGCTCGTCATGCTCCTCCATCATCCAAGAGTAAATCAAAATATCGTCAATGAATACTTGGATGAACTTGTCCAAGTACTCGCGGAACACCCCGTTCATCAAAATCATAAATACCCCTGGGGTGTTTGTCTATCCAAATGGTAAAACAGTAAACTCATAATGTCCAAACCTTGTCTTAAAGGCAGTCTTAGGGATGTAATCTTCCTTAAGCCGTAACTGGTGGTACCCTGGTCGCAAATAAATCTTTGAGAACACCGTCGCATCCTTCATCTGATTGACCAGATCATCAATCCTCGACAATGGATATTGATTCTTGATCGTGACCTTGTTTAATTGATGGTAGTGAATGCAGAGCCTCCATGACCCATCCTTCTTTTGTATTAAAATAATGGGCGCACCCCACGATGACACACTTGGACGTATCAGTCCCAGGTCCAACAATTCCTTTAGTTGCATTCTCAACTCCTATAACTCTGGGTTCGACATCCGATAAGACGTTATTGCTATCGGTTCAGTCCCCAATTTTAGGTTTATGGTAAAATTCAATTCCCTCTCCAATGACATCCCAGGTAACTCCTCCAGAAATACGTCCGCAAACTCTCTCACCACTGGAAGGTGTTCTAGACCTTCCACTACTCCCTTCTCGTTTACCACAAGGATCACATAAAGCTTGCACCCCTTGTGCATGTTCTTCCGAAGATACAAGGAAGAGATGAACCTCAGGTTTTTGATGAGTTTTTGGTCAAGAATGTCACTCTGGTCTTCTCCTTCGAAACCCTCCATACTCACCATGTTTTATTGACTGCTTGTCAAATCCCCATGGTCCCAATTGTTAGAATTGAACCTAATGGCCCTCAGACCCTACTCCCATGTGATGATGCAAGGGAGGATCTCTAAGGTCAAGGCTGGCTTGTTTTTATTGAGAAATTCCAGGGATTCAACTTACAAACTGCTCAGGAATTTTCCCTTTCTTTTGACGGATGCCGAGCGAAGGTAGGCAACATTCAGGTCGAGGTTACAGAGGAGTTTTTATGTCAAGAAAAAGGTCTTCCTTTGACCGGGCAAAAGTGGTTCAAAAACGCCAAGGTCGAGGAGGTTCCATGGAGTCTTTTATTCACGTCTTGATAAATCGACTGGTGTGACAAAGGTATGCCCATGTCCATGTTAAAAACCAGGGGGCATGGTTTGCTAGCAGCCTTGAAACAATTCGTGATGTGTGAAGGCCGTTTTGGTTTTGTTTTTCTTTATCACCTATGTTTGCTCATGAATTTCATCAGGTTTCCATTAAATATGCCATATTACCTGTGGTGAAGCTTGTATAAAATGGAAAAGAGGTACAAAAGACAACAATTGGATTCAATCTTGTTTCACCACAGCTTAATAAAGATACTGTTAGTACACCATTTGAAGTTACAACATGATGACTGGAATGCCTTTCTGGCCCGAAATGATTTCGTTGAATCCAATGCTATAGAGGTTGACAAACCCGTGATAGAGGAAACCTTAGTTCCTGCCAGAGCGGTCCCTTCATCTACACAGACCTGTCTTACAACCACCCTCAGTAAGCCTATATCCAACCTAAAATATGTTAAGCCGAGCCATCCTAACACCTCTGTTAAGAACACAAACAGACATATGGGCAAGCCATCTAAAGGTGATATCGATTTAGGTTTCAAAAATAAAAGGGTAGGTAGGTTGATCTTGAGGAAACTATGAAATAAATCAAGCCCTCATGTGAGCTCGACAATCGATATGCATGAGAGCTCAGACTCAGATATCGACAGATTCTTGGCCGAAGAAGACCCTCCTTCCTTCCAAGAAGAACCCCACCATGCTTACGATTTCATGGATAATATCCCACCTTGCTTGAAGCACAATCAGGGGTTTCCAGGTATTAAGTTTAATAATAAACCTAAAGGAAACAATGAAGATAGTCCGACACACAACCGTGGGTATTCTCAAACGGCCATCACARGTTTACAATGTGAAACTACTCTATTTTGGATTGACAAGTATTACACCGACATACCCATTTTACAATCACAGATCAAAACCCTTACCAATCTGGTCGACCCCCTAACAGATGAAAATCACAGGCTCAAGTCCATTGTTCAGAGATAAGGAAAACGTCTGAAAACAACAGGGAACATCATAGTGAAAAATGTCGAAAGTGTCACAGTAGTGATCAATTCTGAGATCATGTGAATCGATTTGATTTTCCAGTTAAAGGTAAAGATTTGTTTTTGTCTTTAAATAGTGTTACATTCTTGTTCATAAAATAAATTATATTTTGTTTCTAAAATAATATTAGCTACAGGATCAACAGATTATGTAGCCAGTCAATTCTTATTCGAAATTTGGAAAATATTGGTTAAATGTATATCTGAATTTCATTTATTTCATCTTTTTCTTTCAGGATATTTGGGAGTTTATGGTGACTAAATGATATGGAGCTCTTTTGAGCTTATTTTCCATATCCATGGCTCATTTTTGTAAACAACAACAAACTCTTTTTCATTTTTAGAGATTTAGTGTGATATGGGGTGGTTATATTCCCCCCTATTTTTGTAATCAGTAGATGATTGTGGAGATTTAATCTTATCTCATAAGATAAGCTAGTTATCTTTTATGAACCCTTTAAAAACTCGTATTTTTGTAATGAAAACATCTTGGCCTAGGGCTGAAGTATGGACAATTAATTCACAGACTTGAATGGAACAAAAATGCATATTACAGCTTTAGCTTCTTATGTATGATGTCTTAGTTTGAGTTCTGTTTATCTTGACATGATAATAGGTGTTGATAGATTTTGTCTTCATGCTTTATTATGAGTTGAGATAGTTCATTTATAAATACTATCCATATGTGATGTTTAAGATATTATATAGGGTGATCATCTATTCAACTCAAATGATAAGATTTATCTTTAATTTTCTGTTGAATGTTTAAATGCAAAGTTTTTACAATAAGACTTATCTCATTGTAAATTGCTTGTAAATCATAAGATCACCGCGACTATTTGTATCATACGTTCTGTTATTGAAACTCAGTTTCTGGCACATTGTTTTGCATTTATTCGGAACAATCTTAAGGTTTGTTGCAGGTTTACCTCTTCGACAAGGTGGCTGGATACTCTCTATTATACAGACATTCGATGCATGCCGATTAATTCATTAATAGGTTAGTTTTTTTTTTTTTTTTTGTCATTTGTTTGTCTTCGAAACTCTAATATATGGTATGTCTTTTGATCGTCCACATACTTCTGTTGCATTGTATAATTTTATGTTTAATCTTAGATAAATAAAGAAAAAACAAAAAATAGTTTATGTGATTTCTTTATTTGCTTCTGTTAAAGAAACCATCTTCACATAGAATTTCGTGAGCTTAGATTAAAACTCACAACTTGTATATCATGCACATAAATAAGATAGACAGATCTGTGGTNCTCCTCTGCTATGAGGGCCTTCTAGATGGCATCATGCAAGGTTTAAGGCATCAAAATCCTAACCTTTGCACGTATGTTTCCATTAAGGCCGAACACAAACATGTTGACCTTAAGTTTCTCTGTGTTAAGATGCAGAGCATACCGGAGTAGCTCCATAAAACGGGCCACGTACTCGAGCACCGTGCTACCACCCTGTCGTAAGGCATTGAACTCGTTGAGCTGACGCTCAATGAATTCCTCTAATAGGTATCTCTCTCGGAATCGTTCCTCGAACAGTTCCCATGATANTTGTTTCTTTAAGGACTTTTTAGATTGGCCAACAAATCCATTAAACCCGTCAAAGCGAGTCATACCAAACGACTTGGGTTATTTAGACAACCCTGGACCAGACTCGTTCTTCCAATTGATGGATGGTCATTTTCGCCCGTCAACATACCCGAAGTAGAAGATGATGGCCCTCGACCTGGAATCCTGGTCTATTTTTCTGAATAGGCCTAAACTACTGCTGTTGTGGTTGATGCTGCTGTTGTGGTTGATGCTGCTGTTGATGCTATGGCCCTGATAAGGTGTCCATTTCTAAGGTGTCGATCGTCGAGATGTATTGAAGGTGGATCCCCTTTGGAAGCCACAATACCTTGGCGTATGTCTAGCTGGTGTCTGATGCTGCTGTGCACCAAATGACATCTACCCTGCTGGTCTCACTGGAGTCCTGGTCTGACCCCTGCTGATAAGCTCCTCCTCTGCTATGAGGGCCTTCTAGATGGCATCATGCAAGGTTTAAGGCATCAAAATCCTAACCTTTGCACGTATGTTTCCATTAAGGCCGAACACAAACATGTTGACCTTAAGTTTCTCTGTGTTAAGATGCAGAGCATACCAGAGTAGCTCCATAAAACGGGCCACGTACTCGAGCACCGTGCTACCACCCTGTCGTAAGGCATTGAACTCGTTGAGCTGACGCTCAATGAATTCCTCTAATAGGTATCTCTCTCGGAATCGTTCCTCGAACAGTTCCCATGATATGTCTTCGACATCCATGTTTAGCTGCAGTAGGAGCGTCTTCCACCATAGAAGAGCACTTCCTTTCAGTTGGAAGACTGCCATGCGGACCTTCATGTTGGAGGTATAATCACAAAGTGCAAAGAACATCACCATATTCTCCAACCATGTCTCGGTGGCTGCGCCATCCGGGGCACCAAAGAACTCGAGAAATTTGACCTTCTCGATCTCCCAGTGAATGCTACCAGTGCTAACTGGAGCACACAGTGGACCCTCAGAGGGTGTCGACACTCTGGCCTCATCTCTGTCCAAATGACTGATCAATGCCTCAGACATGCGCTGAAAAGATCTTATCATTCAGACCACATCACCAACTATTATCTACTCCTGCCTAACAACCTGTTTGTCTCCTTGGGGGTTAGATCCCTCAGGCGTGGATGGTACTGGAGGCGTCGTGCCTCCTCCCTTAGCACCCCGTCATCTGCCTCCGTGACATCCTCTAACCATGATTACCTTCACGCATACAAGTCGACTCAATTAGCAACATTATAATCAAATCATATCAACGAAAGTCATAGCAATCCCTAGTCACGGATTGAACCCGCTCTGATACCATATGTAACAACCCCATCGTTACAACAACAAGAGAAGCATTTTTGTTTTTAGGAGATAAGAGGCAAGAAGGTGACCGCGACAACAATTTAATAACACCATTGACGACGAACACTAGCACACAATCCAGGAAGCAAGTTACTATGGCACCACACACCGGCTCAAGACAACTGGAAAACATGCGCAAAATAACAAGGAGGATGACTACCCTTCTGACACAAACACGACCACGCCTACAAGTTAAGGGAAAAAATCCCCATCCCGACATCACGACCTAGACGAACAAGGATTGGAACCTCAAGGTGCATGAACCATCGCATGCGCCCAAGTCTACATGTAGCGCTCAACCACTCATATGGTAGGCACTGACTCTGACCAAGATATCATTTGCTACTAACCCATAGGGCACACCATGATCCCCTCATCAGGAACCATGTCGTTCCCAGAAGAGAGGTGTGACAATAACCTTGACACCACACATCCTATCAGGACCGAGGGCTCTAGATAAATCTGACTCGCTGGAAACTGAATATCGAAAGGAGAACCACACCCATACCCCATCAACATGTCGACAAGATGAAAGACAAAGAAGACAAGGGATGACACAAGCCCATACACGACATCGTCCACGACCTGACTAACCTCCCAGTCTAAACTAGTCAATCCTGACCATCTAAATTAACATCGTTTTCCACTCTAAAAGTAAGTCAAAATTCAATTAGTCCACCCACTACGATTCTACAATAACATTAAATTCAACAAGTCTAAATTGCAAGTAGATCCATTCACTAAGTCAAAATTCAATTTAACGAATCTAATATACCAAGTTAGATAATAACTAAATGTCAATTTAACTTATATTACAAGTCTAATTTAGCAAGCCTAAATGACTACCAGCCAGTAACCTTGCGAATCTAAGCAACCTTAAGTACAAATCTAAAACATTAATAGCCTTGTGGAATACATGAATACTACGCATTCAACRCAACAAGACATGATTTAAATAACGCTTAATTTGCAATAATAAAAATGAGGAATTTACGCATGAATTGTTATATAAATTGCCATCTACTTAACCCTTGGGAATACATAGATTTGACTCATTCAAGGCTAGAATACAGGACTGAAATGATAAAATTTTGCAAAAAAAATTCCAGGCATCAACGCAAGAGTACATGATTAAACTATAATGAATTACAATAATAAATAGAACGTATTCAACTAAGATGCAGAGTAGTAATCTACAAGGGATATGCATCAGGGACTAAATAGCCGAGCAAGAGATTAGGCAAAGAAAAACACCACCAGAAGTCTCAGGGAAAAATTTAAGGGCAATGCATTCCTAGAGAAGGCAACGTCATTAGGTAAGAATTAAACTCGCGGGATTGACAAAGGTGACTCGCTACAACACACACCACAAGAAGGAATATCGGAAATCATGATGCCATCAATAAAAATTTGTAATTCCATTAACTACAAATGCATTTGCCAGGATTACAATCACGCTGCCATTAAGCGAGTTGCTCTACATTGAAGAATTAAGTGCCATCAATAAAATTCGTAATTGTCAATAAATTAAAGTTCATTACTGGAATAAAGTCGTGGTGTCAAAGTCTGGTAACAACAAGGAGATAAGATCTCTGTCAGTTAAAAAAATTTGTGGTAATATAATCTGGGTAACAAAATCGTGATAGTAAAATTTTTGGTATCAATGAAGAATAAAATCCGTGTGACAACAAAAATCGAGGTAAAATAATCGCAACTCGGTCACATTCATTTGGAAAAAACAGTGGGCATTCTACAGGAAGACGCGGGCATCATTCACTGGAAAACTTGTGGTTAAAACAGGAACACATGGCATTCAATCGGGGTAATAAGGCTGTCTCATGTGGCATCACCAGAAAAAAAAAAAACATATGTCAGGAAAACGCAATCAAAGGTAGGCACAAAAGCCATCCCACTCACTTAGCAGGGAATAAAATGTAGGCTCAATAGAAATTCAGATTTCTTCAGGGAGCATCTCGTTGGAAAACGCCTTCAACAAATAAAATGCACAAGAATATAAGTGAAAACACAGACAACATTAAAGGGTCAAATTCGTGTCCATTAACAACAATATCAGTCACGTTTTGAAGGCAACTTCGTGGGAATTTAAACGACAATCTGGTAGCAGGATGTTGTTAAATCATATCTCAGTCTTCAACAAGGGTAAAATCGCCTCAAGTAAAAACAAAATGCAGACAAAGAAATCATTTCATTTTCCATTGCCAGAATACCCAATATAAAAGTTGCAGACAAGAAATAATTTCTCTTTTCCATCGCCAGAATGCCAAATATAAAAAAATTTAGACATGAAATCATTTCTCTTTTCCATTTCCCGAATACAAAATAAAAATGTAGACAGGAAACCATTTCGTCTTTCCATCGCCAGAATACCAAATATAAAATTGCAGACAAGAAATAATTTCTCTTTTCCATCGCTAGAATGCCAAATATAAAAATTTGCAGACATGAAATCATTTCTCTTTTCCATTGCCAGAATACAAAATAAAAAAAAATGCAGACATGAAATCATTGCGTTTTTCCATTGCCAGAATACCCAAAAATTTGCAGACAGGGAATCAATTCGTGTTTCCGTTGCCATAACACCAATATAGCGCAAAAAACAGTAAGAGAAACAAAATGATCCAATGGGAAAAGTCATGGAATGATTGCAGGGGTACTATCAGTCAAGGCACAGAGAAAAACCAACCAGGACATAAGATAATCCACACACAGAGGTCGTTACCAAATGGCGGAATCAACAATAATCCAAGGACAAACATCAAGGGTAGATGGCTAACAAGTGTGTCCTTCGCTCATCATCCTCACACATAAATTAGGGCATTGAGATCCTTAGTTATATTAACGCCGAGGCGACGATCATAGATCAGGCTCCTGGATGACTGCTCAGGCGAGGACTGGTGAGTTAGGGATGAAAATAAAACAACCACAAGGGTCACAATCAAAACACCACAAGGTGGTCAAGACAGGAGGGGAAATGAAATCCATGGGAGTCAATCAATCATCGAGCTAGGCTAAGAAATTTTTCAGTCAATAATCTAGGCAATCATTTCAGTTAGCCAATTAAAAATGTAGATCCAAGCATAAATCCTACAACAATCTACCATACAAAAATGAACAGAGCGTACCGTTGCCTGATCGCCCGCTCTGAGTGGACGTACTATGTGCTCTGCGCAACTCCCGCTTGCCAACCGACGAGACTTCACCGGTACCTCCCAGCCAATGCTAGGGGTACTCTTCTTCCCCCTTAGCCCCCCGAGCCGCAAAGGGGCCACACACACTATCCATAGATTCAGCTATCTCCCAGCTCGCCTCGCAAGGCCGAGCTACCACTCCTCACCAAGTTGGGTATCCCAACTCCCACAAGCTAAGTCAGTTAAGTAGAGATTTCTACAGCATAACGTTACACAAACATAAGAGATCATTCATCCTTCTCCTCCCTTCATTATATAGAGTTTCAAAGTCCCTTGCTTTCCTAAAATCTCATTTAATTAAGTTTTTTGAAATTAAATCCTAAAAATTCCTCCCCGTACAAGTGTCAACCATCCCCTTCATTCCTCCACAAATTAATTTCTTTAATTAATTAAATTCTCGTGTTTCCCTCACGCACCTAGAGTCACTCCTAGAATCAATCCTAGATGTCCCCAAATTCTCTTACAATTTTTAATGACTTTCCCCATTATCAATTTGCTAGTTCAGATTTAAATTAGAAAGTTCTTAATGGTAGATACCTTACTAAGTTTGTCTTTCTACTTTTTCCCTTGGGTTTCCCTTTTCTTCTTATGTTTCCCTCTTTTCCTAGTTTCCTAAATATTTTAGATTTCCCTCTTTCCCCTTTTAATTTAGGACTCAAATTGATAGGTGTAGAAATCAACCCCCTTTTTCCTTTTTCCCTTTTTAGTTAATAATTTTAAATTATCATAAATAATAAAACAATTATTTCCCCTTTTTTTTAAATTTTACCCTAACAATTTTTTATGAATCATTTAAATTTCTTACCCCCTTATTATTATAAGATTTAACGAAGAGTATAAGTATTATTTATGTTGTTTTTTTTATAATTTTTTATTTTAAAATAGATAGATAAAATTTTACCTCTAGCATAATTTAGACTTAGAACTTAAATTTTAGTACTGGGCAACCTTTTATTGGGGAATTTGTTTTTTAAAAAAAATCTTAACACGTTATTCATCCTAGGGCCATCTAGGTTCATTCATTTATCATCAACAACGCGACATGCCCTTCAGGATGCACTAGGTTCTCCAAGGGTGCCACTTGCCTTAATTTGTTTCCCTTGTGCGACGTGCCCTTCAGGACACACTACGTGCTCCAAGGGTGCCACTCATCTCTTTCCATTTTTCTTGTGCGACGTGCCCTTCAGGACACACCACATGCTCCAAGGGTGCCACTCGCCTCTTGACTGACTTGGTAGACATCAAAAACCCCTGGAGTCAATACTCTGCTAGGTGAACTTGTGGGAGACTAAGGGCCTCTAAGGAATAAGGCCCTCACCTTATTGCGTGCCACTTAGAATCATCGTGAGTGTCTGTCACAGTCCGTCCTCATGGCATCATGGGTCCTCTCGAACTAGGTAAACATTAACCTACAGTTCAAGCCACAACGGGAGTGCCAGTAGGTTGTGGCAGGGTTGTTGTCCACACCTCTCCCTCAACATCTATGGTAGTTGTGTGTGACCCCTTTACTCCACATGTGAGTTTGATCGGCAAGCTATCGTTAGCCCGCATCATCAATGAATCATGTTAGAATATATCCATATCATATCATCTAATCAGATGCACTAATATCATAGTAAAACAATCAAACCCCAATGGTACACTCCCCGACTCAATCCGGAGTCCAAGGGGTCCCATCGATGCCTTTGCATCCTCAAGGTCCAAAATCCTGCACACTCAGTAAAACTGAGTCAATAGCCCATGTCTATGTCAATGTAGTAAAACAACATGTCATTAACCCATAACACCTCATAATCAAAATCAAATGTTTTAATAGCATAATAATCCGGATCACTTGCGAGCAAGTGTCCTCAAAGAATAAGTTCGCTCAGTGTGCCAGAGAGGGATGTTACATGGAAGAAATACTCGTAATAGAACAACCAAATCCAGAAAAGAATCAATACATAAGAAAAGTCAACCAATTAAGGATAAGAAACCTTATATAGATACAATGGCTAAAGATTTCAAGTTACCCATCTACTTAGAAACCTCCTTTCAGGAAGGTACTCATAATGCACACATATATGGTCAACTATTCTTATTAATTAAAGATGGAAAAGGGTTGCCTACTATTTCAAAGTAAAATGAAAGGCAATAGGAGGAAAATGATGGTGTCCAGAAAAGATCATGCATCCATAATGTTGTTGGAAGATCACCATTTTTTCCATGTGCATGAGTCATTAGATGGTTGATATATCACATAAACAAAAGTACCCAGACTAATTTTGTTATTGTTACATTATTCATATCATTATTGGTGAGTTAAGTTCATTATTTGTAATTACACCCTTTGTTTACTATATATACTAGGGAGATCTAGTTTTAAGGATCATTGAGAGTTATTTGTAAGGGCTAGTGCAAGCTAATGACTCTCCCTCATGGTGGATTAGGTCCAATGAAAATATGGAAAGACACAAATTTGTTGAGTAGGAGGAATTACTCGAGGTACATGCACAATTTATTAGAATATGGTGTAAAAAGATGAAAACTAGGAAATTGAATTAGATTTCCAAATACTAAATTTTATTTACGGAAAATGTGTAGAACTCAAAAAAATATTGTTCTTCTAATAGTGTTATGTTACATATCCCCTAAAATATAATGCATATGATCACATTAAGACATCATTTTAATATCTAAATGAAGGAATTTTGTGAAGCAAATTTATCGAGTTGTAAATAACAACTAGTACTTGTAGGAAATTATTTTTGCATATTTTTTAATGCTAATTTTATATTTATTTTTTAAATTAATAATGTTAGCGAAGGCCTAAAATTACAAGGTGAAGCATTAAAGTTGAGTTTGAGGATCTTCACATAATCGACCTTTTTTTTAAGTGCGATGATATCCATCTATATTTGTGCACCACATAATTGTTTTTCTACACTTGAGAGGCAATGAATCAACTATGATAAAAACAAAAGACCTATATATTTTAGAATTATAATATATGTAAAAATCATTTTTAATTAAAAAAATATTTTTTTTTTNGTGCGTGACCCCTTTACTCCACATGTGAGTCTGGTCGACAAGCTATCGTCAACCTACATCATCAACCAATCATGTAAGAATATATCCATATCATATCATCTAATCAGATTCACTAATATCACAGTAAAACAATCAAACCCCATTGGTACACTCCCTGACTCGATCTGAAGTCTAAGGGGTTCCATCGATGCATCTCCATCCTCGAGGTCCAAAATCCTTCACACTCAGTAAAACTGAGTCAATAACACTTGTCTATGTCAATGCAGTAAAACAACATGTCATCAACCCATAACACCTCATAATCAAAATCAAATGTTTTAATAGCATAATAATCTGGATCACTTGCGAGCAAGTGTCCTCAAAGAATAAGTTCGCTCAGTGTGCCAGAGCGGGATGTTACATGGAAGAAATACTCATAATAGAACAACCAAATCCAGAAAGAATCAATAAAGAAGAAAATTCAACCAATTAAGGATAAGAAACGTTATATAGATACAATGGCTAAAGATTTTAGGTTACCCATCTACTTAGAAACCTCCTTTCAAGAAGGTACTCATAATGAACACATACATAGTTAACTATTCTTATTAATTAAGGATGGAAAAGGGTTGTCTACTATTTCAAATTCAAATGAAAGGCAATAGGAGGAAAATGATGGTGTCCAGAAAAGATCACGCATCCATAATGTTGTTGCAAGATCACCATTTTTTCCATGTGCATGAGTCATTAGATGGTTGATAGATCACATAAACAAAAGCACCCAGACTAATTTTGTTATTGTTACATTATTCATATCATTATTGGTGAGTCAAGTTCATTATTTGTAATTGCACCCTTTGTTCACTATATATACAAGGGAGATCTAGTTTTAAGGATCACTGAACGTTATTTGTAAGGGCTAGTGCAAGCTAATGACTCTCTCTCATGGTGCATTAGTTCCAATGAAAATATTGAAAGAGACAAATTTGTTGAGTAGGAGGAATTAGTCGAGGTATATGCACAATTTATTAGAATATGGTGTAAAAAGATGAAAACTGGGAAATTGAATTAGATTTCCAAATAATAAATTTTATTTACGGAAAATGTGTAGAACTCAAAAAAATATTGTTCTTATAATAGTGTTATGTTACATATCCCCTAAAATATAATGCATATGATCACATTCAGATATTATTTTAATATCTAAATGAAGGAATTTCTTGAAGCAAATTCAACGAGTTGTAAATAACAACTAGTACTTGTAGGACATTATTTTTGCATAATTTTTAATGTTAATTTTATATTTATTTTTTAAATTAATAATGTTAGCGAAGGCCTCAAATTACAAGGTCAAGCATTAAGGTTGAGTTTGAGGATCTTCGCATAAGTGACCTTTTTTTTTAAGTGCAATGATATTCATCTATATTTGTGCACCACATAATTTTTTTTCTATACTAGAGAGGCAATGAATAAACTATGATAAAAACAAAAGACCTATATATTTTAGAATTATAATATATGTAAAAATCAATTTTAATTAAAAAAATAGTTTTTTTTCTTTTTTCTTTCAAAATTGTATATTTGTAATATGCGTACAAGGATCTACAAGAGTTTCGTAGTTTCATTGGCAATAAATATGTGGACCATATATAAAAACCCCATAAAAATATAGATAATAATTGGGAGCCTGAAAAATGAGCATGTTTTTGTTTATGTAGTTGTAACCACCAATTTCATCACTCGAAAGATAAAACCAAAACAACCAAATCATCCAAAATGTAGAGGAAAATGGACAATCTCATCGATCTTTTTAACTCACGTGAATATACATGCATTATTTTACATTTAAAATTGTACCATGTAAATCTCCCTCACCCTAACTTGTTTGGAAAGAAAATATTTAGTATTAAAACCTTCTTTTAAGGGAATAATACATATCTTCCTCTTTGAACCATAGTCAAGGCCCTTAGAACCATCCCCTTTGTGAAAATTTACCTAGTGGGGCTTAGAATACCACTCAAAGGTGAAAGACCCTAGATACAAGGCATGCACTATGGTTGGAGGCCTTGCTCACAATGTGTGAGGCCAAGAAGGTTTGGTTTTCTACATAATTCCCTTGATTTTGTTTTTGACCATGGTTTCAACCCCTAGACCCATCACTAATATTGAAAACCAACTAATGTTGACCATATCCCACTCAAAGGCCAAAGATCCCATAAAAAGGTCCTATGTGGTGTTTTAATGCATCTTTCATGACAATTGATCTTGGCAAGCTTAGTTAAATTCCTTATATCATTGTTATCCTTTCCTGATCATTGCGAAAACCAAAATACCCATCAGAGTTACTAAAAAAATCATAATGTTCCCTAGTAAATCACTCGTAGTTAAAATATCTGTAAAGGAGGGAATGTCTTGTGGGTTGTAGGTTATTTCATGGCACTTAAGAATGGGAAGCATCATTTGGGGAACAATGCGAAATTGTATTCCTCCCCTAACATGGTTAGGCCTTCATACACATTCTTGGTTCATAACTAACCTAATCATGTAACCCATATCCCACTTAGAAGTCAATGATACACTACAAAGGTCATATGTGGTGTTTCAAAGACTCGTCCAAGGTGCTTGAGCATGAAAAATTAGCCTTAATGCTTGAGGAACTTGTTTTCCTCCCTCAAATATGGTTGAGGACTCAAGACCCATCCATGATTCCCTAGACACATAGTTTAATCAAGAAGATTCAATAATATGCTAACACACATGTTTTAAATATTTTATGATGGTTGAGGCTCCACGAACCATTCATGATGCACAAACCCACCCTAATGGTGTCCATAGCCAAATTGAATGCAAAATCCCCCTATAGAGGTGTGGTCGTGTGTTGTTTGTCATAATGCTTGATTTTGAGAAGCTTTTTTCATGGCCTAAGGGCCTTATTTCCCCCCATTGATGTTGGTTTTTCCTTGAGAAAATTCTAGGTGCTCAAAATCTATTCATGGTTCCCATACCCAACTATTAGGCCAAAGTACCCTTACTGAGGTCTCATGTTACAATTTCTAGGTGTTGTAAATGGGACTTGATCTTTAGAAGATTCAATCAGGTCTTGAGGACCTTACTTCCCCACTTGACCATGTTTATTCCATAAGAACCATTTCCAATGCACAAATCCTACTCATGGTGCTTGTATCCCACTTTGAGGCCTGTAAATAAACCCTATAAAGGACTCATGTATTGGTTCAAGGACTCATTCAAGGCTCTTGAGATTGAGAGGATTCAAGAATATACCAAGGCACTTATTTTCCTTTTTCAATGATTGACTGAGCCTTGCAACCCATCCTTGGTGTGTAAAAATTCTAATGGCATCCATATCCAACTCTAGTGATAAAGAACCCTTAGAGAGGGCTTGTATTGTGGTTTGAAATCCTTATTTTGTAGTGTAGCTAGGGGGAATAACATGGGGTACCTAAGGAGGTAGACAAGGATAAAAATAGTAGATAAGTATTTTTATGTATAAAGGCCACTTTTAATAAATAAGGCCTAGTGTGAATGAAATAAATGTAAGAGGACTTACTAGAAAGTTCTGCTTCTAGAAGGTTCCTCCTCTAGAATGTTCTTAGGTGGTTGGTAGAAATATATAAAGGGGTTCAAGTAATGTAATGAAAAAGTTGAGAAGTGATGTATTTGGAGCAACAGTTCATTAGGAGATTTCCCTCTTAAAAAGAAAAGTGAACGAGAGTGGATCCCTTCCATAATAGGATCTATTGTATGGTGTTTCCCTACATAAGGGTTTCAGATTAATAAAGTGGATATTTTTCTATATTGTGTTGTGGATCTATTGTGGTGTTTTTATATTCAATTATTTGGTACTTAACATTTGGTATCAGAGCAATTTCTTCGGCTACAAAAAAAAAAAGGGATTTTTTTTCTTTCTATTTTGTGGATATTTTGAAGAAGAAAAACAAAGGGTTGTGACACTCTAGATAATTCATATAGTTTTCTATGCATAATTTGTTGAAACTAGTTGTAGATATGATTTCCTCTTGGAAAAAAAACATTTCAAAAAACAATAATCTAAAACAGAGTCGGGGAAGTGAAGTTATTACCATTTTAAAATCTGCTAATTTTTGGGGTTTTCTACGCGGGGTCATGCGATTTTGCAGATTTTTGTAGCAATTTGTGCCAAAGTTTCCCGAAAAAATTACAGATATGAGTTACTCTTGCAGAAATGTCCCATTTAAAAAAAAACATTATTCGAATTGGAGCTCCATAAGTGAAGATATCGTTGATTTAAAATCAACCTTTTTTAGGGTTTTTTTTTGGGACAATGATGGGACTCCAAAGCTCATAAATTTTGACATGGTGCTCAGATTCCTACTAGATCAGTGACATTGGATAGAGAATTTGTATAGATTTATTTTTGGGGAATAGTATATGTGGTGTTTCTTATCAATTGGGGTTCTTAGCAAAATATATGTTCTAGCAAATGAGTCAACTTCATTAACAACTGGGGTTCTTAGGAAAAGAGAGGTTCATGGATATGAAAGGACCCATGCTCCAATTCTTTCCATGACTAATCTTAAATTTGGTGGGGTTTTCCATGGGCATTGTGCACAATTGAAAAACAGATGTTCTAGCAAATGAGTTAATCAACTTCATTAACAATTGTGGTTCTTAGAAAAAAATATGTGCTAGCAAATGAGTCATCTTCATTAACAATTGGGGTTCTTAGGAAAAGAGAGGTTCGATGATATGAAAGGACTCATGCTCCAATTCTTTGCATGCCTAATTTTAAATTCAATAGGGTTTTCCCCAAGCGTTGTGCAAAATTGAAAAATAAATGTGTTAGCAAATGATTCATTCAACTTCATTGACAATTGGGGATCTTAGGAAAAGAGAGGTTTGACGATATGAAAGGACTCGTGCTCCAATGTTTTGCATGCCTACTCTTAAATCTGGTCTATCCTTTGAATGTTGGGTGGAGGTATATTGTCATGGTGGCAGTATAATGGAATTTGAGATGGGATTGACTATCGATGGATGGAGAAAGGTTGCTCTTCTTGGCAACAAACTAGTAAAAATATCCCTCGGTTTGTAGATTATTGTATGGCACTTCTGTTTAAAAGAATTGGGTGTAGGTTGTGCTACCTTTTGGAATTTCCTAGGTTTTGGAATTTGATTGTTGTGGATCAACATTTCGTTATTTTGGCTCTTGGAATTTCTATGTTTATTAAAGTATTTGAGTTCAATCCACCTTGGTCTTAGTTCCTATCACTACAACAAAACATGCCATTAGTGCCTAGTTTAGCGCTGGATTTTAGTGCATTTGAGGGCATGAATTGGGCTAATGAGAGGGTGCAAAACTTAGCGCTAAATAGCGTGTTCACTTGGGTGTTGGATTTAGCACCTAATTTAGCTCCCTCTTTAGCGCCAGGTTTTGCTCCCTTTTTAGTGCCTAGTTTTGCTCTCTTTTTAGTGCCCAGTATTGATTCTAATTTTGCACCTAGTTTAGTGACTAATTTTGTGCCTAGTTTAGCACCTAAAATGTGATATAGCTCCCTAAATAATGCCCAAAATAGTGCCTGGTTTATCTCCTACTGTAGCTCCTAGTTTAGCTCCAGGTGTGGCACCTAATTTAGCTCCTGGTTTAGCTCTTGGTTTAGTGCCTAGTTTAGCTCCAGGTGTAGCTCCTAGTTTAGCTCCTGGTTTATCACCTACTTTAGCTCCTAGTTTAGCTCCTACTTTAGTGCCAAGTTTAGCTCCATGTGTGTTGTCTAATTTAGCTTCTGGTTTAGCTCTTGGTTTAGCACCTAGTTTAGTTCCTGGTTTAGCTTATGGGTTAGCTCCTGGTTTAGCGCCTAGTTTAGCTACTATTTTAGGTCTTTGTTTAACTCCTAGTTTAGCTCATGATTTAGCGCCTAGTTTAGCTCCTAGTTTAGCACCTGGTTTAGCACCTAGTTTAGCTCCTAGTTTAGCTCCCAATAATGCTTTTTTTTTTTATTCTAGTGTAGCGTCGAAAATAGATTCTATTTTAGCTTCCAAATTAATCCCAAGATGTGCTTCCATTATTGCATCCTTTTTTGCTTCCAGAATTGTTTCCTTGTTAGTTCCATGGTTTGCTTCCTTTTAGTTCCAACGTTTGCTTCCTTTTTAGCATCTGTTTTTGCTTCTTTTTTAGGTCCAAGGTTTACTTCTTTTTAGTGTTGGAATTTGCTTCTTAATTAACATCCAGTTTTGCTTCTTGTTAAACAACCAATTTAGCTTCCTACTTAGATCCAAAAATAGCTCCAAGTATGGCTTCAAATTTAATGTTGAGTTTTATTTCCATTTTAGAGCAACATTTTGCTTCCATTTTAACAACCCATGTTGTGTCCTTTTTAGCTTCCATTTAGTAATTTAACTTATTTTATTTCAATTTAATTAGTTAAATATATAATACATCTTAAGAAACTTTTATTATTATAGAGTAAGTCATATTGCATTTGAAGGATTTTATATGATAGCTTTTATAAATAATTTTTAGGGAAATGGACATCCATACAAACTAACAACATCATTATACTTATTAAATCTCCATCTAAATAAAATCTACAACAAACAATATATATAAAATAACAAGATAATGATTATAACATGATCATCATCTATAATTAAAACTAGTCAAATATATCAATATTAGATAAGTATCATGTCAAACAACTTATATCTTTAATATAGATCATCATCATATATAACTACAACAAGTGAAATTCAAATATGACAATAGATCAATAACATGTTAGAATGATACATGACCAACAGTCGACGTAAGTTAAGATGATATATGTCCAAATGATATAAGTCAAAATGATAAATGTCAAAATGATAAAACTCAATAATATGGTATTGCAGGACAAATAAATACATATGATAATAAACATGAAAATAGGCATCATAACGATATACAACAATGATCAATGATGGAGTCTATATGATCTATGCCACTAGCTACTACCAACGACTATGCCATCATCATTATCTTGATCATCATCATTGTGGTCATTATCGTCATCATTCACAACGTATGCTTCATCTGACTCATCATCATCATTTCCCGTGTCTATATCAGACCCATTATAATCTGTATCAATCTCATGAGGATCAACTAGATCTTCTGGAAGACCCGTGTTCTGCAAAAAAGAACATTCAAAATGAAAAGTTGTTATTTATTTCATGGAATATGTAATTTTTGTGTTATATTTCTAATATTACAACATATGAAATGAAACCATAATCATATTTCAACATATTGAAGTGCACATACCATAATAAAATTTCAAATAAGTTACAAATAAGAAGTCATTACAATGTTGTAAAACATGCAACAATTCTAATAAACGTTAATAAAGATCATAAAAAAATGTGTTATACATTTTAACTATCAATTGTAAATGCTATTACATAATTGTAAGTTACAACCCTCTCCATTGTGTGTTATATATGATTATGTTTGCCTATAAAAAACCTTTGAGATTTAATTGGTCTATAATTATATTACATAACCGTAAGTGCCAACCCTCTCCATTGTGTGCTATATATGATTATGTTTGCCTATAAAAAACCCTTGAGAGTTAATTGTTCTATATATATTCTTCTCTTGTATTTCACAAATGAATATTTTTCTAGGACATTTTGGCCCATTGTAATATGCTTCAAAGGTCCTTTGAGAATTAACTAGTTTATAGGTAATTTTGAATATGCTCTCGGTACTCATTCAACTAGAACACATCCAAATGTCAATCCTTCCAAAGAAAAGATTCAATACATCAAGCCCTAAAGGGTTGAAAATTATGACAAAAATATAATAAAAGGTGTCAATGTGTATTGCCTTGCCTTACCTTACCATGCCATTCCATACCATGCCATACTTTTCCATGCCATGCCATGCCATGGCTTGCCTTTTCATGCCTTTCCTTGCCATGTGTTGCCATGCCATGTCATGGCTTGCCTTTGCATGCCTTGCCTTTCCATGTGTTGCCATGCCATGCCATGCCTTGCCTTTCCATGTGTTGCCATGCCATGCCTGTTAGAAAAATAGGACAATGGAGCAATAAAATAAAACAAATGTGGAAACAAAACACAGAAGATACAAAATACAATAGAGACACAGATTTACATGGTTCACCCAGTGTGGGATACGCCCACCAGAGAAATTGCCAGGTCCTTCCTTTATTAGTATCCAGCATATGAAGGGATACAACCTACGACAAATCTACTGCAACTTCCTCTTCTTTCTCTCACAATCTCCTATCTTAGAATACAATATTCACCATCAACCATAGCCACAATACATTTCCATCATAAGAGAGGGTTGCCTTCTAGGGAAAAGAACACTAACATAATCTCTATCGTTAGATCTGCGACCTTATAATGAATGGTCCAGATTTACAATGAAATTACAATATACATTTACAAGGCCGTCCGGGGAACCAAATAACTCGAAAATTTGACCTTCTCGAGTTCACAGTGAATGCTACCAGTACCGATCGGAGCGTGCGTGGAGCCTCAATGGGTGTCGGCACCCTGGCCTCATCTCTGTCCAAACAGCAGATCAGAGTCTCGAACATGCACTGAAAAGATCTCATCATTTCGACTACATCACCAACTGCTATTTTCTCCTATCCGAGAACCTGCTCCTCTACCTGGGGGTTAGACCCCTCAGGC
>SNQJ01S0048750.1:47549-63472 GCA_010110895.2 Picea sitchensis
ATTATGCATGTTATGATAATGTCATAGGGAGGGTGAACATTTTTATCATTCTATGTTCTCGAAGAGAAGGGATGGCTTCATCAAATAAATAATTTTTTTATTTATGAGACATCGGCAAATTCTTCACATACCTCTTCTGTTGGGACTAGGAAATGCCATATGAATGTTTGTAATGCAAATGAGGCGTCGTATTTTTCATCTAGTCATAATTTTGATCATGGTGCAAGCAATTTTATTCAACATGTTCATTATGAAAGTCCTAAATTAGAGGACTTTGAAGGCGCTCATGATGAAGAGGAGGAATATGATGGTGATAAATCTAGTCAACGGTTTAATAGTAATGAAAATAATCAAAATGTAGGTCAAAGTGGAGACTACGATCAATGTTTTTCTTTGCGTGATAATAACATTTAAAAATTAAACATTTAAGGGTTGCTTTTATGATTTTGTTTACAGTAATGATGAGTTTGTTTACCACATTATAAAAATGTGTCATTTTCATACCCTTAGAATGGGTGCTACTAGTAGTAGTACTTTTCAATTTGATGGTTGATTTTGAGGTTTCGGTTTTAATGGTACCAAGTGATAAAAATACGATTTCAAATGATCTCAAAATTTAACGTTTTGAAAAGAAAAAAAAAATCAAAAACATCTTATTTGTTTTTAGGTGTTGATTTTAAGGTTTTTTTGAGCTACTGTCTAAGTTTTGAAGGCCATGTTTGAAAAATGTTGTAATTTTGACCCCGTTTTAAAAAATGGTGCTACCGGTAGCACCACTTTTTGATTTGGGGGTTGATTTTGATGTTTTTTATGTAAAAATATGGGTTTTTTGGGCYAGAGTTCTTGTTTTGAGGTCACACTTCTCATTAAGTTGGTAACTATGTTAATTCTCATACCAAGAAATGTGCCCTTGTTGTATCTTATGCCCTATTGAAATATGCACAATAAATCTGATGTAAAATMTTCATGAAATGGTTGCAATCTTGTAGATATGATGATGGCTAACTTATATGAGAATTTCCCTTGGCTGTAGATGTCAAATATAACCACAAATCATTGGATCTTAAACCCCCAATGCATCCTCCTTCAATAAATTTTCCCTAGTTTTGAGAATAAATAATATGGATGTTGGAAACCCCCAAGGGTTCCAAGAAAAATTGATCTAGGTGAGCCAAACACAAACCAACTCAGATCTCTTCAAAACCTCACTCCCAGAATCCTAATCAAACTCCTTCCTTTTGGACAGTGCACCCTCTTTGTAGAATCCTCCAACAATTGTGCCCACATTTACCAATAACTATTATACCACTGTAATGTTCCCAAGTGAGTTTGCTTGGAACATTTGAAGTTTTGTGTTTTTTTGTTGTGGTATTTTGTCAAAACGTTTGTGCTTTGTCTTCTAGGATTTGCGTTGGGGTTTATTCTTATTGTTTTTAAAACAAATAAATGGTTTATATGAAGAAGAAACAATTAAAAAACAAGATGCAAAGAGAATAACATAAGGAAATGGCCACAATACTTCAGATCTGTATTTTATTTAAATATATAAGTTGACCTCCATAAAAAAGATGAAAAAATATGGAATAGATACAAAAGAATAATAGTTGTGGTTGATAGCACCTCCAAGATACAATAGAGAGAAGAGATCTAGGCTTCCTTGATCATCCAATAACTACATGCAGAATATCTAAAAAATCCAACTTGTTTCCTTCCTCCAACTATTGAGTTTCTTATCTAAGTTGCGCCCCTCTCTGGCTGAGAACTCCCTCAGAAATTCAGCCACTCTGAATCTAGCCTCCAAACTCTAAGAAATGTCTATAAACCTGTATATCTAATGAAGGATAACTCATATGAGAAGATACCCCAACTGTAGATGATAAATCTAACCCCAACCACCAGATCTTTCATCACAAATGCACCCTCCTTAAGTAAATTCGCCCAGGTACAATAATAAATAAATATTTAGAGAAAACTCTTCTAGGACTAATGAGAAAAGGCACACTGGTGATGACAAATACCTCTGAAGTGAGATCTCCTCCATATCCAGTGTCCTCAAGCCCCAACAAACTCTTCTTCCCTAGACAATGCACCCCAGTTTTGCAGAAAATCTAGATCTGTGCCCTTGCCTCCACAAACACTGTTGAAATTGTTCTGAAACTGAATAAAATGGTGAGGGTGGAATCTTTCACCGTCTTGTCCAAGCTTGGATCAGGAACGGGAGGATATTTCACTCCCTTGCTGATCTCTAGGGTTTATTTAGTCAAAACCCTCAAGTATCTTGAGCTCTCTAGCCAAGAGGCCAGACATAGAAAATCAATCAACATAATGAGAGAATTCGAGCCCCTATCTCTCTTGTATACCCATTTTCACCTTTTCCTTTCAAGTGACTTTTAATTCATCTTTAATATTTTCTCATAAAACCACTTTATTAATTTAATGTACCTTTTTACTCCAAAAATTGATTACTTCGCCCATATGACTTCTCCAGCCACTGAAAGTCACTTTTCTTCATCATATCCTGTAGATATTTTCACCTCGGTTCCAACGAGATATTACACTAAGGTTTTTCTCCAAGAAACAAGCCCCAAATAACACCTTTAGTGTAATTAATTAAAATATGTACAATAATAACCCCATTTTATGGGAATCACAAGAGAATCTCACAATGGAATCAGATAAACAATATCAATGATCTTAGTAAATGATTGTGGATTGAAATGGAAGTGACAAATCCCAATAGGTCAAGTCTTCATTTAATCATTATGGGCATATGGTGATCCAATATACCAAACAATCATCCAAGAAAGAAAGGGTTTGAACCCAGATTTGTAAAATGCATGAACATAGATGGGATAGAAGAGATATAAATATGCAAGAAGTGCAATAGGGCTCCCAAATAGATGTGAATTTTTGTGAGAAGGATGAATACGTCTGTAAGGTTGAATCATTGAGAAATTGATAATTTACCAATGGATTTTGGTTAGGGTTTTGGACACCCTATATCATATTCATGGTTCCATTATTCAAAATCCATAAACCAACATATAAATAATACAAGCTCTCGTGCAAGGTGAGCAAATGAAGAGCACACGAATAATATTGACTAGATGAAATGAGAAAAATGATCATAGAAGATGAGGAGAAGAAACCACCCACTTGAACATTGTTTAAAAATGAAAACAAAGGATATTCTTACCTATTTAGAAGGCATTCTCTAAAACTGCAGGTCCTCTTGCTTCTGTAATGTCATCTTCCATCTCATCCTTAGGGCGAGGCAGGTCCCAAGTCAATGGCAATTAGGACAAGGGATGGACTAAGCTCTATTGATATCATCTTTGTTATTTTTTGCAATGTGGGTTCTTTTGTTGTCGAGTCTATTGTTTTTGGTAGTTGTGTGGGAGAAGGATATGGGGCGACGTGGTGATTGAAATGTTTATATGCATTAGCATATATTTCAATACATACATGCATACATGTATGTATGTATTAACACACACACACACATGTGACATATATTTGTGTGTATTAAGATATGTATTAATACATATATTAACATAAAAAAATGACTCTTAGCAATAAATGTCTTTGTCTCTTGTTATGTTGAAGAATGTGGCAAAATACAATGCTTGGTGTGCATTGTAGAATACCATGAATCATTGGGTTTTTTAATGCAATTTGTGCCTAAGATCTCAATTGAGGGCACATCTATTTAGGCATCACATCCAATATAAGGTCATTTGTGCCCAACATGGTGTAGTTTTCTAAAATACATGTCGTGTTCTCTACCTTGCATCAATGAGTGGTGGTATTGTCATATTTACTTTTATCCCAGTGAAACCCTTGCAAGGAAACATAAGAGAGGCATCCCCAACTTCATAGATAGCATTCCTAATAAACTTGTTGGGTGTTTTAACATATACTTTGGTCAAAGAGATAATAATTGAATGCATAATTTTTTGAAAAACACATACATATCAGCTACAATTTTTTTAGTTTCCTTAACTCTTACACCATTGGCATTCAAAAAAAAGGAATTGTTATCCATTCTAGCAACTCTTTAAGAAGATTTTCCCAAGAAACTAATCATAAACATTGCCCAAGTAACTAGCAACTAACATTACCTTAACCCAGAAATATTTTATCAACAAAAAATCCCTTGGGTAATGCAGTGATCCATTAATATGGATTTGCATAGGAGTTATAGATATTGATCTAGAAAAATTTGGATTTGAATTCATTGACTTCACAACCAGAAACTTGAAAGAATAGGATAAGGGAACCTTTTAAAGATATGGCTTCAAGGATTGTCACTTCCTTCATGAAAATTGTATCCAACGTGAACTATAAGTGTGAAAGTCTACAATTGAATACTTAATTCAATAAGTACAATATATTTTTTACTATTTAAAGTAAAAATAAGCCATCCGAATCCCTCAAGGCATAATGATAAAAATATATAAAGATAAAGTGTCCCCTTGCCAAATCCTCACTCGAGGGTTCAAAAGGTTATAAAACCCCACTCAAGGGTTCAAAAGGTTATAGAGATGAACCATGGAGGGGACTAAAAAAAATGGATGAAATACAATTATCTACCCATTGAACCTAATAGTGACCAAAATCATTTAAAGCTTGCAATGTTTGAGGAATTAACAACTAATTGAGACTATTTTTCAAGATATAACTTCATAATCATTTTTTATTTTTTTTTATGGGAAGACATGGTTGTTTCCTGCATGACTATAAGCCCACCCAAGATTTTTCTCCTTATGAAGAAACCCATTTTGAGATGACTTTGGGTACAAGTCACTTAAACTAGTTAGCAATAACTTTCAATATGAACTTATAAACTTTGTTGCATAAACTAAGTTCTTATTCCTTTGGGGTATGGGGATATATTACCATTGTCATCGTCTCCTCCACACCGAGAGTGAATGGTGTCATCCTCAAATCGTTAAGCCTTTAAAGAATAATTTCAATTATAAAAGAAGAACAGAAAAACAGATTTTATTTATAAAAAATATATTCATTTATAATGGATTTTCTTTTAGTTTCACTTATAAAATAACATTTTAAAAGAAGAGTTTCTGATCCCAGAAAAACAGATTTCATTTATAAAAAACATATTCATTTATAATGGATTTTCTTTTAGTTTCACTTATAAAATGACATTTTAAAAGAAGAATTTCTGAACCCAGAAAAACAGATTTCATTTATAATGGATTTTCTTGTAGTTTCACTTATAAAATTACATTTTAAACAAAGAACATAATTTTAGTTTCACTTATAAAATGACATTTTAAAAGAAGAATTTCTGAACCCAGAAAAACAGATTTCATTTATAATGGATTTTCTTGTAGTTTCACTTATAAAATTACATTTTAAACTCCGAACATAAGAATTTCATNTTTTAGTTTCACTTATAAAATGACATTTTAAAAGAAGAATTTCTGAACCCAGAAAAACAGATTTCATTTATAATGGATTTTCTTGTAGTTTCACTTATAAAATTACATTTTAAACTCCGAACATAAGAATTTCATTCATGTTAATTTGTAATGATTTTTTTTTAATTTCACTCATAAAAATAATATTTCTAACTCTTAACATAAAAACGCCATACATATTAATTTGTGAAGATTAATTTTTAATTTCACTTAAATATAAGAACATTTCAAACTCCGAACATAAGATTTTCTTTTGTATTAATTTGTAAGGGTCGGCCGAGCGGGCCGACCCTATGGAGTTCCACAAATTTTGCCGGCCATATGTCTTGATAGTCCATACAGCACCCGCCCCAAAGGCGGACGTGGCATATTTAGCCAACCGGCCCTTTTTAATTTTTAAAACCATCCCGCGTCCTGTTTTAAACTTGTTCCTTTTTCTTATGTACTTCCTTTTGTCCATGTGGGATAAATCAATTAACAAGGCATGCTGTCAAAACAGGGGTTCGCTCCATTATTAAAATGGAAAGCAAACCAACGATGTGCGGATGAAAGCAGTTCTGCTATCTTTAGCGGTTGTCGCTCCAGGTAGGGCGAGGGCAATGAGATGGTCGACGAGGAATACAAGATGAATGCAAAGAACACCTATTGAAATTTCGATAAATCTCACTATGTCCCTAAACCACAATTGCATACTCACCTTCCCCTCCTCGCTATGACATTGTAAGGCTTCATGAAAGAAAGATGTTAAATGCAATGCAGCATTTATATGAAGAGATGGTAGAAATTTAGATATTCTAATTGTTTACTTTGATAGATTAAATTTGCTGATATTAACCATCATCATGTTCATTTGAAGAGATCGCAGAAATTGCAATTTTTTTTACTTTTCTTAAGATTTGATATATTAAATTTGGTTTCAGTGGATATTAATCATCATCATTATAAACAATTTCTGATTATTTTGTTAATTTCTCATAATTTTCATTTACTTTGAAATAATAATGGCTTATCTCGATTGCATATTCGGGCATCCAACCAACGTGCAGCCAAAAGTGACTTTAAATTCCCTCGTCTTACTCAGAAAAAGGTAAAATAAAAACAACCACTGCAATTTAAAAATAAGTGTAATATGGCAGGTTTTTAACCCAAAAAAATATTGCTTGATAGAGCGATGGAAGCCTCCCTAAATCTTATCGTAACTAAATTACGCACGGCCAAGCCAAACACCAAATTAGTGTATGAGACCCCCTTGTTTGTGGGACAAGGGACCCCTTATGCCCATTGATTTGACTGGTAAAATCTACGGAGGTATACATATTTGAACTTGTGACCTCTTAGGAGGAAGCACATGTTCTTAACCATTAGGCCCACTCAAGTTGTGGGTATATATATAACCATAAAATTTATGAAACTTTTCATAAACACATTAATCTATGTTTATTGGATTTCAAAATAGTACAAGTATTTCCCAGATAAAGTGATAGGGAGACATTAAATTTTCTATGACAATGTCTAGCACATACATTCATTGGTTGAAGGCTTGCCCACAGAAGCTCCACGTGATGAGTTGACTTGATATTTCCCACCAGTAAGTAGTAAATTTGAAGGGCGCCTGAGAAGGGAAGATTCGTTCCCCCTGTGCACTGAAGTTGGCACTGTTAATACTGCTTCTCGAGCACTCAAAGCCCTCTCCACTATGGCAAAGCCCTATCCACTATGGGTTTATTGCAACATCATTCATCATCTCCTTAGGCTCCCATTCTCACAGAGACATTAAAATGGAGAGTGCAGAGATCTTTGGGGTTCATTCCCCTCGAGTGTTTGGCACTAACATGAGTCGAAGGTTGTCTAGGACAATGAAGGTTAGCATCTGGAGCATGAATGTGCCACGAGCCGAGGGGACTCGATACAACAAAGCGGAAGGGGGTTATAATGGGGACTGCAATTCAATCCCAAAGGGTAATTCAACCTCTCTAATCTCTCCTATGTTTCCACGTTTACTCTCTGGTTTTTGGATTACCCTATGGGGCTTTGGGTGTGCTCTCAATCTTGTTGTGACAACCTATCTCTCTCACACGCACTCATGGCAAGGGGGGAACCTAGTGGAAGGGGTCGTCCGAGAAGAGGGAGGCTCTCAGTCTCGCGATCCCAACAGGAGGTTGAAGCATCAGTAGAGGTTTTCAGGACGTAAACGACACCAGAAATTTGAGAGGAGATAGAAATTGCGGAGGCTGACGTTCGCTTGGACCACAACCTTCTCCCGGACAAGGAAGTTGATGTTGATCTCTGTCAATGGATCCTAGACACAGGTTCCTCTCGCTCCAAAGAAACGAAGTACCACAAAACTATAGACCTCTAATGGCACATGAAAACTCTCATGGGGAAGATGCTGACAGAGAAGAATATGGATCATAATGAAATTCTGATGCAAATGGAATGCATTCAACTGCAAATCAAGGTTGTGGATCATAAAATTTCTCTCCTTGCAAAGAAAGCAGCGGGTTTGGACCTCAATGAGCCGCGTGAAGATCACCAACAGATTCATGTGGAAATGGTCAATTCTCCACCAGTATAATTTCTGAATGTTTAGTCTACTAGTCTTTTGGTTTTATGATACAGACTGGGTTAGGCTAACCAATCACCAGTTTAAATGCTAAATTTATGAACAATGGCACATCATTTTTTGTAATTTCGAAGGTAATGTATGTTTATATTTTGGTTGCTCTAAAAACATTTGACCTAAGAAATTGTTATTTTGATGTTAGTTTGGTTTCCCGAGTGGCAGACTAACAACATAATCAATGTAATATCCTCTTATATTAATATGAAAAGGTTATTGATAGCTTACCAAAATAAATAGTAAAAGTATATTTTTCGGAGCTTGTTTATTTCAAATATAAATCATTTGAGCTCACAACCTAAAAGAAACTCTAGCATAAGTGTCTTTTGTGTAAGTTGAATTTAATACAAAATTATTTATATTTGTAAGGTTTTATTAATTCGATTTTCAAAATTAAGATGGAAAAGTACATTATGGGATTTTCTTAAAGTTTATTTTTTTTTATAAAGAATTAAAAGATAGCACGGGAATGAGAAGGAAAGCCATATTTACAATAGGTTTTTCATAAACAAGTTTATCTTTCACATAGAATGGAAGAATCCATTTAAAAAAAATTGTAAACGAAGAAGTGAACAAACCACATTGAAAAATCATAATTGTTGCTTGGTGAAATGATAGGACTGAAATCCAAATAAAGGTGTGTGCATTTTCTAGATTAATTGTGTATGAGTTTTCAAAACATATAACATTTCGGGTGGACATTCTACTCATTATTGGGAACATATCAGCTATAAGAATGATAGAAAATAATATGTTGTGGTTAAGATTAAATAGGATTAAAATAATAGTTGTTAGAGAGAGGTAGACGTTTTGAAAACAAACCCACACAAAATTAATCCAAAAAATGCATGCACTATTATGACCAGTTGTGAAAACCTTCTTAACAAATTAAAAAAACCGATCTTACCTTAGTTAGTTGGGAGATGAGATTATCCTTCATATCTCCATTGGGGATGCTCCTGAACTAAAATATCTAGATATGAGATCAATTGTATGTCTAAGTTGTGATGTGTTATATTTATGATGATTTATAGAAACAAAAGGGTGAAATCCTCAATGTAATGACACAAAGATATAATAATGCAATTTAATCACTAATCAATGAAAAAATCATCTATATAGTTCAATAAACTTAGTTTATACTAATTTTGAATAAAAAAATATGAAAAAAAAACATCACCTCTGCAACTAATGCACAATTGTCTCTTTCTGAGCTACGACAAAATTGTTTAGTGGACATACCACGACAACATAGACAACAAGCTACTCCAACCTCAATGGTAGAAGACCACTTAACATCAAAGATATAAAACGTTTTTGTTAACACTAATTTGTTATGAATTTCAGGATCACCACCAAAATGCTCTGAGAATAATTTTCATAAAATTCCCAAATGGATTGTAGCCAACATTGAAAACCAATCAAGGTTGTAGAATCTTAACACTAGTGTAGGAAAATGATTCTTGTTGAGTTGTGTTGCAAAAAGACTCTCGACTTCGACCACTCTTCCCCATGGAAATATGTCATTTTGGTAAATTGATAGAAGAACGCACCTTATCCAAGAACATAGTTGAACACATAGCCTCTTTGTGAAATGGTTTGTGAAATGGTTTAGGGAACTTATAAGTATACCATGTTGCATCAATTTGAAACTTCAAATATGATTTTATTTGGCATCCTTCCATTTCCCAAAACCATGGTTTCCTAAAATGCTTCTTTTTATAGGATGCATGAGATTTGTTGTTGTTACTTTTTACTTTAAAGCTCACAAAAATGATAAAAATAACCATAGAGAGGGATTAAAAACACATATTCGACTTTCTTATGGGAGGGTTGATTGGACATGATATAATTTTAGGAGAATTTTAAGTGAAATGAATCAAGTTCACTGCATCTTCAAAGATATCAAAAATGTTTTTGGAGAACATAAAATTGCTTTGTTTCAACCATGGTTACTTGTGTACTTCAAAGTATTTTTTAGAAGTTACTGCCAAAAAAATAATTACACAACTATTAATAAAATATCCACCTACTCATTGTCATTTTTTTTACCTCCCGCCATTTCTAGAGGATTTTATTTGTTTCAGAGATATTTTCTAGCATTTTAAAGAAAGCTTGCAGAAATCTCCATCAAATCTCTAGATTTCATTGAAATTTTTAGGACACCCACAAAGCTTTGATAGGGTCACATTATAATGTCTTTTTTAAGCCTGAACTTCAAACATTGTTAGTGGAATTTATCACAACATAAACATAACAAATGACTGTTCACATTAATGTATTTATGAATTCCTTCGTTATTTGTTTAAGGTAAAAAAATTATGTCAATTGGGTTTAGCTTGGATGGTTGTGAGGAATGATTGTTATCCTACCCACCCGAGTTCAATTCCCTTAAATGACATGTTAAGATCATAATGAGTATGTTCTAATGGTTTTGAGCCTATATGTAATGGAAAGTCTCCTTTGATTCAATTGAATAGAAAGGCAACTGCCTTTCCGGGGGGGACGGTAAAAAATTATTAAGTTAAAAGAAAGTAGTGAAGGATAATGAACACCTTGATGGCCCAAGGAAAAACACTCTAACACTTGAGTGTTGGTTCGATGATTTAGGTTTAGGCTTAGGAGATCATGTTCTAAACTCACTATCTCCTTGTTGTTTGCTTCTATTGGTGATTGAATATGAATCATGATAGACCTAAACATCTATGTGGTTGCTTAATTTTGTGATGAGCATCGATGCTACTTTGTTGATGATTTATTTAGAATTAGATGATATTGATAATGAATGTGTAACATTGTTAATATTTGATGATGATTTAGCATGATTAGTCCTTGTGAAATGTGATTGATGTTATGATCCATAAACAAGGGGCTTGTAGCCCACTCACTTCAACAACCCAGATACTTTGCGGAATTAAAATATTGGTATATGTTCTTTGACTTAGATAGATACCTATGTCCTTCTAATGGTTGCATGGCCTTTTCTAACACTACAATTCCCAATGCAAATTTCTCTGCTCCATGTTCTTCTACAAGCATGTAAGGTTGTAATATGCCAACCAAATTTCCCATTGTTATTTAATGCAACCTGCATGTAACATCCCCAACTGCCTGTTGGGCAATGCCACATCTAAATTCTGAATTTTGATACCATTAATTTTACTGTTATGTGCATATGAACAGAGTTAAGCGAAATAATAATAATAATTTATAAACACAATTATAACATAAATTCCATAACAAAAAACCCATATTTATACATACAATAAATCAAATAATCTCATGAAAGACACTTATCTCATGAGTTAAACACCAACTACGTCTAGACCTTCCATGTTCCTCCTAGCCATAGACCACATTGATCATAATCTCGGCAGTGGGTCACCCCCAAGCTGGGGCTAAACTCTACCAGGGCAAAGGGAGTCCTAAGCCAGTCTAAGGTCTAACAATTTGTAGAATATCTTAGTTCAAGGTGCCCAACTATGACAACTAGACTATAACCTCTCATTCACCATATGCTTGTCCCACCTCAGGAAGTGTGCCCCTTCTCTACCCAATAGTCCCTTGACTGCCCCACTTCCCTTATGGGGCTTCAACAACAGGACGAACATGAAGTATCAGAGCCTTGTAGCTATTGCCCAATGCACTAGGGAACACTTCCAAGTAGTTCCTCACCTAGAGAAAACTACTCACGGGCCTAAAAACCCGCTTCTTCGACATACGGGTCTAACAACCCGCCTCTTTAACATAAGGGCTTGACAACCAGCCTCTTCGACATATGGGCCTGACAAATCACCTATTCAACCTACGACAATACCTAGTACCAGTACCAATGGTAGCATCCCTCCATGAATGGTAAGAGGGATGAATGAATAATAGCCAAATATGGGAAATTACACTATATCCCCAAAATATATATGCTTGTGTCCTTTAAGACACATGGAACCCAAGGGACTCCCTTGTCCCTACTTTAGAAACTTAGGATATATTCATATCCATAGCTTTAGCTTTAAAGAATATTAATATAATACTCCATTGGTATTGAACCCCCTAGCTTAACCCCTTCATAGAATCTTAGCCCCCTTTCCCTTTCTAGTGGAGTTTATTCCCCCATACTCATTTTTGGGTTGGTCTGGAGCATTGATGTACTTTATTAATGATATGAGTGTTTACATTTTACAATAGTATGCTCACTAGCCTTTAGCATCTAGGCTCTCTAGCCTAATAATCACATAAGCCTTCTGGTCTATAATAACATGGCTCACCAACCTATAAAACATATTTACATTTACAAATGGGGATCGACCTGGGATATTACATTCCACTCCCCCTTATTTATGCACTATCCTCAGTGCATTATATACCATGTACAATTCAAAATTCTTCAAAAATCTCCAAGCCTTTGCTATTTGATTCGTATTATTTTTTGCACGAAATGAGAGTGGAGATATAATAAAGAAATGTATAGAGATATATCATATATCCAATAATATAATAGAGATATATTAGATATATAACCATAAAAATAGAGATACAGTAATACACAATTTCTATTAATGAGTGAATGTACAGAACTATAAAATTACAGAGTGAAAGACTCGCTAGAATGGTGGCAGCTTATGTCTAAGAAGAGATGTGATAGCTACACTCATTCACAAGAAGATAATTATTACAATGAGGCTCTAAAGGAATTTTTAACATAAATAAAATCCAAAACCCTAACCCCGGAAGATGAAAAGCCAACATTTTTGTGGACCCCTTTTTGGGTAGTTTGGTGTATCAACTTCCCGGGGACGTAACTTTGGCATACGATCTTCGTTTGGGGCCCATGATATCTCATTGGAAAGATATCGATGAGGAGCTTCATTTCATAGGCTCAATGAGATATATTGACCATAATTGAGGTTCTCGATCGTGAACAAATGTTGTTTAGACCCTCAAAATGGCCCCAAAAGTTTGGGACCCGAAAAATTGCTAAAAATAGTAAGTTGCCAAAAAATTGTTTTGAGCCAGTTGGAATATGTGGGTGGCCACCAAGATCCTCATGGAAAAATCCTCCCTTCTTAGGAATCAATGGTCTCCATTGCGTTGAGTTCTCGGGGGAAAGGGGAAAGCGTTTGTTGAATCCGAATCTTGGTGAGTTGCTTGCCTTACTAGAGAAGTTGCGTTGCTTAGCTTGTTGAAGGTTGTCACGAACTTGTTGTTGGTGGGGTTGAATCTGTTCAACCAACCTGTTGTATCTTCGCTTGACTGGGTAGTGTGTAGGAACCATTGTAGGTGAAGAAACAATATCTTCTTTCTCTTCTGCAATATGCTTTTGTTGGATAGAAAGGTCTTGGGCCAAGGTTGCAGTGTCCTTCTGTTCACCTTTTGAACATATTGTGAAGAGGCTGAATTTTGAAGTATGTTATATTACCTTGAGAGATTACCTTGTGGCACTGTTTTAGTGGGACAGTATTTGGAACTACCTCTGGTATCCTGTAGAGATGACCCCCTAGAGTAACAATGACACTACAAGGTCGAGACTCATAAATAACATGGTGCTTCCACATATATGGTTGGACCAAAAGAACATCGCAGACATCCAGTGGGGCAACATCACATAATACCTCATCCTTGAAGGATTGGATATCGTATGACAATCAACACCGTTGGCTGACATAGAGATCTTGGACCTGGTGAAGCCACTTGATGTTGTATGGTTGTGGGTGTGGTGTTTTTGACAATCCCAATTGTTTGACGACCTCTGCTGAGATGAGGTTCTTTTGGCTTCCATTATCAACAATAAAATGCAGCGAGGTCCCCTTCACCCACATCTATGAATGAAAAATGTGCTCCCCCTCTTTAGGATATGTTGGTTATTTTGGTTGAATTATTGTGGTCACAAAAGTAACAGTGGGGTCTACGTCAATGATTTGTCTTCTCCCATTATTTTCTGAATCATATTCTGAATCAGGGTTGACTCATTTTCTTTGATCTCAACCACCAATGATTGTTTTGAGCAACATTCATCAGTGTTGTGCTAGGGGCTTTTGTGGAAATCACACCACTTTCCAGTGTCCTTCTTCATCTTTTCGTTACCCTTCTTTTCCTATGGCTTGGGATGTTTTTTTTGAGGCTGATTGTTAGGGTCATCTTTACCATACTTTGGTTGTTGCGGATTTACAGACACAAACTCCCATTTTTCTGGTGTCTAAATTTCTGCTCAATTTTGATAGCATATCGATAGGAAGTTTGCAGTGATGAGACGTACAGGAAATCCATTTTGATCTGGATGTACCTATTCAGAGCCTTGCAGTATTTCAGAACCATATGTCACTCAGATTTTTTGATACTTATATTGGTGCGCAAGGTATGAAAATTATTTTTGAAATTCGACATTATTTGGCCCCTCTCTTGTCGCAATGTGGTCCATATCATATACTAGTCGTCATAGTTACCAACAAGGAAATATTGTTCCTTGAACGCATCCACAAAAAAATCCCAAGTGGGCTCGACCCCATATATTATAGACTCCTTTGTGGAAATTTTCTCCTAGTAATTTCCACCAATGTTTGACATGGGGGAGAGCCTTAAGGAGTGCAAAGGTGATATTTTCCCTGTGAGAAAAATTGTGAATAGAGAAATAACCTTCTAGAAGATTTAACCATTTTTCTAGGGCATTCACTTCGATCTAACCTTCAAATACGAGAATACCAAAATTAAATTGTACCTTGAAAGGAGAGGTGCATCCAAAGTGGTCTCTTGATGAATATGCATCTGTTTTTACCGATAGGCATTGAAGGATGTGGGAAAAATTCTCCATCATTTCATCCCTTTGTCATGTGAGAGCTTGCTCAAGCAACATATTAATATAATATTCTGCTATGTCATCTTTCTTTTCTTCCACCATGGAGGGTTTCTTGGGCATGCGAGAGCAATTTTCCTCAAGAGAGACAAGCTCAAGACCCAACTTGCTATACTCAGACCTCTTCGGGGACATGCACTGAAAAATGATCAAGAGCAACATGCTCTGATACCACTGATCCATATTATTTTTGGCATGAAATGAAAGTATGGACATAAGAAAGAAATGTATAAAGGTATATCATATATCCAATAATATAACATAGATATATCAGAGATATAACCATAAACAGAGAGATACAATAATACACAATTTCTATTAATGAGTGAAATGTACAAAACTGTAAAATTACAGAGTGAAAGACTCACTAGAATGGTGACAACTTATCTTTGAGAAGAGATGTGATGGATACGCTCATTCACAAAAATATGATTGTTACAATGAGGATTCAAAGGAATTTTTAACATAAATAAAATCCAATACCATAACCCTAGAAGATGAAAATCCAACAATTTTGTGGACCCTGTTTTGTGTAGTTTGGTGTATCAACTTCTCGGGAGCTTAACTTTGGCATACGATCTCCGTTTGGGGTGCATGATAGCTCGTTGGAAAGGAATAGATGAGGATATTAATTTCATAGGATCAATAAGATCATGTAAATATAATTGAGGTGCCCAATCATGAAAAACATCATTTAGACCCTCAAAATGATCCTGAAAGTTTGGGACCTGAAAAACTGTTAATAATAGTAAGTTGTCAAAAAACTGTTTTGATCCAATCGGAATAGGTGGGTGGCCATCGAGATATTCTTGGATCACTATTGGAAGCTTGTTTTATTCTTATATCTCTACTTTTCAAGCACCAATTCATGTATTCATATTGTAGTTGGAAGTCATTTGCTCTATTCCATAGAGTTTCTTCAGGAAATAATTCACCTCATTATTCCATTTGACACATCCTCGTGATTATAGATAACATGCCATAAGCATGCCTGATTTTCCTCTTCATTGTT